>JAMPIV010015393.1:0-152288 GCA_024509875.1 Oreohelix idahoensis | reverse complement strand
TCAAATTGCCCAAAAAGGGCGACCTTGCAGACTGCTACAACTGGAGAGGAATTACTCTCCTCTCTGTTCCCAGCAAAATACTAGGCAGGATAATCATCCAGAGAATTTCAAAAGCAGTTGACCATAAACTGAGGAAAGAACAAGCGGGCTTTAGAAAGAACAGAAGATGTGCAGATCATATATTTACCCTCAGGAACATTATAGAGTAGTGCTCAGAATGGCAGAGACAGCTGTATATTAACTTTGTTGATTTTGAAAAGGCTTTCGACAGCATACACAGCCTATGGAAAATACTGAGGGCTTATGGAATTCCTAGCCGCATTGTTTCCATCATAAAAAGCCTCTATTCTAACTTTACGTGCAGTGTTGGAATGAGTAATGTAACTTTCGAAGTGAAAACAGGAGTACGTCAGGGATGCCCCTTATCAACAACATTATTTTTGACAGCCATAGATTGGGTGATGCGCCAGACAACAGAGGGCAGTCCAAGAGGAATTAGATGGACAACATTTTCTACACTGGAAGACCTGGAATATGCAGATGACATTGCACTACTCGCGCATTCACATCAACACATTCAAGACAAAACCGATAGACTGAATAAGTATGGCCAGCAGGTTGGCCTGAACATCAATCTGAAGAAGACAGAGGTCATGACACTAAATGTGGGCAATCCTGAGCCAATAACAGTAAGGAACCAGAAGTTAGAACAGACAGACACATTTACTTACCTAGGATGCATAGTAACACCTGACGGCGGAACAAGCAAGGACATTAACAACAGAATGAATAAAGCGAGAACAGCCTTTGCTATTCTCAACAACATTTGGAAGTCGTCCCAGTACAGCACAAACACCAAATTAAGAAAGATGTGTACTTTCTGTGCTTCTCTATGGTGCGGAATGTTGGAGAGTAACAGAGAAGGAAATGTCGAAACTGTCCTCCTTCCACACAATCTGCCTAAGGAAAATTCTCCGAATTTGTTGGCCAAACACCATCAGCAACCAAGAACTACTTATTCGGAGTAACTGTCGTGAAACATTCTAAATCCACATATATAAATTAAAAGGTAAATGTAAAGCCTAACACATAAATTCAATAAAAGGAAAGAGAAATGGTAAAAGGACAGTGCTGTCACAATGGCGTACAAAAATCCCCCTTGTTTTCTACTTCGTCTGCAAATTGTAACGTTTCACGTTGATAGTAAAGCCTACTGCATCACTACACGCTTTCTACAATAAAACGTGTACTGTATTTCTAAGAAAACCTTGAGCTAGGCACACTGCGTAATGACCTAAATTAATACTTCCATTAATTTCATTTTATACACTACGTTAACATAAACGGAAGGACAGATGGAATTAGGATAGAGAGAGTGGGGGCTGAAAGCAGGAACGCATGCAACACTAACACGCGTCTCGCGATATACAATTAATGCCACCCCCAACACGCGAAAGGCCTGAAGCACTAGCTTTTTTTTTTTCAAATGGACAGTGATAAAAAACACTACCCATACGAGAGTTAGGTTTAAAAACCTGAAAAATGCTTATTAGGAAATATGACATTATACTGGTTTACGTTTGAAAGCCTGACAGTACCCAGACACCACATCGTATCGAAGTGAACGGGAGGTAGAAGAAAATGCATATTTTGAACGCAGCCCGTTAGCCCCATAAAATTTATATATTTGGGTTCCTTAGGACTTGCTGACAAAGAATATGTTAAGTGTTACGCAAATAGTCTAGGAATTAACAAATTATAGCCAAAAGAAAATAGTGAGGGTGTCAGACAACACCAAATCATAATCGCACAGTGGCATGTTTTGAAACCACTATTTTACGGGAAATGGGCCACCATGTAAAATCCTATTTGATTGGATAGAAGTAAATGTAAGGCGAAACACGATTAGTCGGACTACAAATACTGATTCTTTGTTGTTAGGGGAAACGGTAGTAGGGGTACTTTTTTTGAAAAGCTGTGTAAACATGGCCCGATTGGTTAGACCCGCCAATATAGTCAATTAGGAGCGTCAGTTCAGTGCCACATTTTAAAATAAACTTACTAAGAAACAGTGCGTTGAGATCCAGATCATATTTTTCTAAATAAAAGTCTGGGACAGAGGCAGATCGGAATTTGTGCCATTATTCATCGCCAGTCAACGTATTTGTGTATTATTTCCATGAATTGTGGGACTGTGGTCCTAAGTTATTGAAGCAGCACCTGGTCTGAGTTTTGCTGAATCCAGAGGCTGACAGCATACTCCTTGGTCCAGATAGCGACCAGTGAGGTGTCTCCAGAACACAGTGAAGCAATCGAGCAGAGGAGTCTTTTCCTGCCGCCATCACGAAAGATAAGCTTCTGTGGCCAGAGCAGCTCAACATTATGTGCCCCCCTCAAAAATTGACAGTATATTTAACACAGAGGGACAATAAATTCTTTCAAATGACAGGAACTGTGAACTTTTCCCAATACTATTTCCACGATAATCAAACACTTGAAGTCATGATGAAAAACAACAACCTAGCTTGAAAAACAAAACCAGTATTACCTCATATTACTACTTCACAACTTACACACATAGGATAAGAATAATAAAATATGTCAATTCAAAGATTATATTTATAAACTGTGTACATACTACTTGTAATTACATTTGATTGTGATTCACTGTGTAGTTGAATCAGGATATCCATTATTGATAGGAATTATTACATATATATTTGAAACTTTACACTTGACTCATTTAAGATAGTCTTATAGAGTGTTATATGTGTGTGAGTGTCACAGTGTTGTAAAGTGTTGTGGAATAAATTAAATTGTTTATCTGTCTGTTGTTGTTGTGACTTACACTTCATCATTTTCATAACCCTAGACATTTAACGTAGTCATCACAATATTCCAGAATAATTCTGACTGAGGTATAAATGTGGTAGCAAGTAAGGTCATCTGTAATACACCACACTTATTAGATACAGATACCTTCACAGCTGATCTCAGTCAGTACACTAAGTCCCCTATAAATATTTATAACATCCCACTTTACCACATATATTGGGGTCTCGCTCCCGGGATATTGAACTTTCTCCTATTATATATATATTGGGAATAATAAAAAGTTAAAAGGTATCCTTGGGTGAAAATAAATAAGGTTGAGCTCTCAGTGCCTGTGGTTGTCCTTGGATATTTAGTTAGAGAGTGAATTGTTTAGTTAGATATTGTTTACATTTACCTGTTAGAAAATGGCGGACCTGGCCAAATTTCGATCTGCTGCTGTGCAGACTGCTAAAGAGTTAGGAATGGACGGGCAAATTATGATTGCTTATGTCACTGCTGAATGTGACAAATATATTGAACGTGAGGAAAGAAGATTTGAAGCTGAAAGAAAATTAGAGGCTGAAAAGGAAATTAAGAGGTTGCAGATTGAGGCTGAGACTAAGAGGCTGCAGATTGAGGCTGAGGCTAAGAAATTGGAGGCAGAAAGAGAAGAGAAGAAATTGGCTGCAGAAAGGGAAGAAAAAAGATTGGCTGCAGAAAGGGAAGCCGAGGAAAGAAGACAGGCTGCAGAAAGGGAAGACAAGCGATTAGCTGCAGAAAGGGAAGCAGAAGATAAAAGATTACAAAGGGAACATGAGTTACGACTAAGGGAGTTTGAGTTTCAAGGCCATGCTCCTGACAATGGTGCCAGTCCCTTTGCCTCCGATGCTAATGCTAGTCAGGGAGCCTCAACCTCAGCTATGAATTTTCATTTAGATCATTTTGTTGAGAAAGACGATGATATTGAGAGCTATCTAAATAGATATGAACTATTAGCTACCACGTATGGGTTAGAGAGAGAAAGGTGGAGCTTAAAGTTATCTCAAGGACTTAGTGGGGCAGCTTATGAAGTTTTTTGCCAAAATGAGCAGAGGTGATCAAGAAAATTATGACATGCTAAAGCAGGCGCTTTTGTTAAGATATGAAAAGAACGCAGAATTTTATAGGAAAAAATTTAGGAATGCTAAACTACTGTCAGGTGAAACCTATCACCAGTTCTCTGCACGGTTAGAGACATACTTGGAGAAATGGACTTCTCTGGGGAAAACCCAAGATCTTAAGGAAATGATCCTTATAGAACAATTAAGAGAGTCCATGGCTCCAGACCTGAGAAAGTTTCTCATGGAACAAGGTGCAGAGAGACTGGGTGAGCTACTAAATGTTGCAGAAAGGTATCAAGCAGCTCAGGCAGAGGTATCAGGTAATAAAAAGAAACAGGTAGATAATTTTAAGGCACCACAGAACTTTAATAAATTTGATCCTAGAGATCAAAACAAAGGTAAGCACCAGTTTGATAGGCCACGGTATGACAATAAAAATAAAACCCCACAATTCGATGAAAGGAAATATGATGAAAGAAAATCTTTCAACCAAGGAAAGAGATGGTGTAAAAATTGTAAGATGAACAATCATGACACTGACCATTGTAGAAGGAAACCTCCTCATTGTGCTGCTATGACATCTGGAAAAAAGGGAAAAAAGGTCAAACCTGCGGAACTACAGGAACCATACCACCCCCCAGTGTGTGAAGATGTCATCTGTAATGGTGTCACCATAAGGTGTTTATATGATACAGGTTTAGATTATGATTCCGTTGTGAGTTCTCACCTGGTGCAGGCAGATCAATACACCACAGAAACAGTGGAGATTCAAACTGCAACCAAGGATGTAGCTACCATGACACTTCCCGTCGCCCGGATAAAGGTGAAAACGCGATAAGTGGAAGGAATCATAAAAGCAGCAGTGGCGGAGGACAAGACACTCAAGCCGTGTTTAAAGAAGTTGCCCAAATCTCATACACCTCCAGGCAAGGGAGAATGTTATATGAAGAACAAACTGATTTATAGGAAGGCTGGATCTGAATCCAATGGTCACGGACAGCTGGTCCTTCCCACTTCATATAGGACTAAAGTGTTGGAACTAGGGCATGCGATTCCCTTCAGTGGTCATATGGGGATCAGCGCAACAGGACAGCGAATAGCTTGTCACTATTTCTGGCCAGGGATAACTGAAGATATCAAACGATATGTAAAATCCTGTCCAGAGTGCCAACGAGTAGCACCTAAGCATTGGACTGCACCAGCAACTCTGGGGGAAATGCCCATAGTGGGAACACCCTTTGAGAGAGTTGCCGTGGATCTTGTGGGACCTCTCACTCGAACTAAGAGAAGGAACAGCTACATTCTGACTCTGGTGGACACTTGTTCTATGTGGGGAGAGGCGGTAGCCCTGTCATCGATTGACTCTAAGCATGTGGCAGAGGCATTACTCACAATTTTCACAAGGTTAGGCTTTCCCAATCAAATCTTGACTGATAATGGCTCTCAGTTCAAGGGGAAACTAACAGAAGAAGTTTTCAGGATCTTCCAGGCCAAATACTTCCATTGTAGTGTGTACCACCCCCAAGGCAACGGCCAAGTGGAAAGATTTAATGGCACATTGATGTCGATCCTGAGAAAGTTGGCACACGAAAAACCAGATACATGGGATCAGTACCTTCACGCCGCCCTCTTTGCTTATCGGGAGGTACCCCATAGTTCAACCGGTATGGCCCCGGCAACATTATTATTTGGAAGGCCAATAAAAGGTCCACTTGAAGCGCTGTTAAGAACGTGGACTGATGAAAAGGCAGAGGAAAATATTACATCCTCATACCAATATGTGAATGAGCTGACCACTCGTTTAAAAACTGGCTGGAAACTTGCCAATGAAAATATGAGACAAGCCAGGAAGAAACATGCTGCCTATTTCAACAGGAAGGCTAAAGACAGAGATTTGGCTGTGGGAGAGAAGGTACTGCTTCTTCTCCCCGGTAGTCAGAATAAGTTACAAATTGGATGGCAAGGTCCATATACAGTTCTAGAGAAGGTGTCTAGAACCAATTATAAGATAGATAAGAAGGGGAAAGAAAAAATCTATCATGTGAATCTCCTGAAGAAATATTTGGAAAGAGAAAATCAGGAAGAGACACACTTGTTGATCTTGTCCATTGCAATGGAGATGAAAAAGGAACCACTTTCATCATTTGAATATCCATTACATCCCTGTGAGACAGCGGCACAGGTGAAAATCAGTACACATTTAACGAAAAATCAGAAAGAGAGAGTGCAACAGGTTCTAGATAATCATACAGAGGTGCTCACAGACCGACCGGGGCATACAAACTTATTGGAATATGATATGAAGCTGATAGACCCCACACCTGTCTGTATGAAACCCTATTCGATTCCTTTTGCTAAGGAGAAAGCTTTGAAGGAAGAGATAGACTATTTGTTGAAGGAAGGAATTATTTCACACAGCGAATCTTCGTATAGTTCCAGTGTTGTGCTCTTAAGGAAACCCTCTGGAGAACGAATGCGCCTAGTGTCTTCTCTAGAATGATGAGAAAATTATTGGACCCTCTGAATAATCCATGCATCACAAATTTCATGGATGATATCCTTATAGCCACAGAAACATTTGAGGAACACATTGACTCTCTGAACATGCTGTTTAATCGACTTAGAGAAGCGAATTTAACAGCCCGACCAACCAAATGTTGCGTTGGATGTAAAGAATTAGAATTCTTGGGACATACAGTCCATCATGGAAACATGACCCCTGACCCCAAGAATTTAGAGAAACTAAAGAAAACCCCGATACCACAAACCAAGAAAGACGTGAGATCCTTTGTCTCATTATGTGGTTTCTACCAAAAGTATATCAAAAACGTTAATTCCATATATGCACCGTTAACTGATTTGACACGTAAAGGAAATCCAGATCGAATTACATGGACACCACAATGTGAATTGGCTTACCAGGAATTGAAGGAAAAGCTCACAAGCAAACCTATTTTGAAATTACCTGACTTAAGTCAAGAATTCATTGTAAGAACGGATGCCAGTAATATCGGGCTAGGTGCGACACTGCTACAGAAATCAGATGCATTGGATGGGGAATTAAGCCCAGTGGCATATGCTAGCAGAAAGTTGAATAAAGCTGAAACCAACTACTCAACTAGCGAAAAAGAATGTCTTGCAGTAATATGGGCGATAAAGAAATTCAATATTTATCTGTATGGGAAGGCATTTAAGTTGCAGACGGATCACAAACCCTTGTCGTTTCTAGCGCAGGCTAGGCATGAAAATTCTAGGTTACTCAGATGGTCATTACTGATGCAGCCATTTGAGTTTAGCATAGAGTATATATCTGGTAAGACAAATCTGGGAGCGGATTTTTTAAGCCGCCATCCGTGTGATGAGAATCACCGTAAGCCCCAGAATTAATAATAAATTTCTCTATGTGTATATAGAATTATAGACTGACATATAACGTCTGTTTTAAGAGGGGAGAATTTGTCGTGAAACATTCTAAATCCACATATATAAATTAAAACGTAAATGTAAAGCCTAACACATAAATTCAATAAAAGGAAAGAGAAATGGTAAAAGGACAGTGCTGTCACAATGGCGTACAAAAATCCCCCTTGTTTTCTACTTCGTCTGCAAATTGTAACGTTTCACGTTGATAGTAAAGCCTACTGCATCACTACACGCTTTCTACAATAAAACGTGTACTGTATTTCTAAGAAAACCTTGAGCTAGGCACACTGCGTAATGACCTAAATTAATACTTCCATTAATTTCATTTTATACACTACGTTAACATAAACGGAAGGACAGATGGAATTAGGATAGAGAGAGAGTGAGGGCTGAAAGCAGGAACGCATGCAACACTAACACGCGTCTCGCGATATACAATTAATGCCACCCCCAACACGCGAAAGGCCTGAAGCACTAGCTTTTTTTTCTCAAATGGACAGTGATAAAAAACACTACCCATACGAGAGTTAGGTTTAAAAACCTGAAAAATGCTTATTAGGAAATATGACATTATACTGGTTTACGTTTGAAAGCCTGACAGTACCCAGACACCACATCGTATCGAAGTGAACGGGAGGTAGAAGAAAATGCATATTTTGAACGCAGCCCGTTAGCTCCATAAAATTTATATATTTGGGTTCCTTGGGACTTGCTGACAAAGAATATGTTAAGTGTTACGCAAATAGTCTAGGAATTAACAAATTATAGCCAAAAGAAAATAGTGAGGGTGTCAGACAACACCAAATCATAATCGCACAGTGGCATGTTTTGAAACCACTATTTTACGGGAAATGGGCCACCATGTAAAATCCTATTTGATTGGATAGAAGTAAATGTAAGGCGAAACACGATTAGTCGGACTACAAATACTGATTCTTTGTTGTTAGGGGAAACGGTAGTAGGGGTACTTTTTTTGAAAAGCTGTGTAAACATGGCCCGATTGGTTAGACCCGCCAATATAGTCAATTAGGAGCGTCAGTTCAGTGCCACATTTTAAAATAAACTTACTAAGAAACAGTGCGTTGAGATCCAGATCATATTTTTCTAAATAAAAGTCTGGGACAGAGGCAGATCGGAATTTGTGCCATTATTCATCGCCAGTCAACGTATTTGTGTATTATTTCCATGAATTGTGGGACTGTGGTCCTAAGTTATTGAAGCAGCACCTGGTCTGAGTTTTGCTGAATCCAGAGGCTGACACCATACTCCTTGGTCCAGATAGCGACCAGTGAGTTGTCTCCAGAACAAAGTAAAGCAATCGAGCAGAGGAGTCTTTTCCTGTCGCCATCACGAAAGATAAGCTTCTGAGGCCAGAGCAGCTCAACATTATGTCCCCCCCCCCCCCTCAAAAATTGACAGTATATTTAACACAGAGGGACAATAAATTCTTTCAAATGACAGGAACTGTGAACTTTTCCCAATACTATTTCCACGATAATCAAACACTTGAAGTCATGATGAAAAACAACAACCTAGCTTGAAAAACAAAACCAGTATTACCTCATATTACTACTTCACAACTTACACACATAGGATAAGAATAATAAAATATGTCAATACAAAGATTATATTTATAAACTGTGTACATACTACTTGTAATTACATTTGATTGTGATTCCTGGTTCACTGTGTAGTTGAATCAGGATATCCATTATTGATAGGAATTATTACATATATATTTGAAACTTTACACTTGACTCATTTAAGATAGTCTTATAGAGTGTTATATGTGTGTGAGTGTCACAGTGTTGTAAAGTGTTGTGGAATAAATTAAATTGTTTATCTGTCTGTTGTTGTTGTGACTTACACTTCATCATTTTCATAACCCTAGACATTTAACGTAGTCATCACAATATTCCAGAATAATTCTGACTGAGGTATAAATGTGGTAGCAAGTAAGGTCATCTGTAATACACCACACTTATTAGATACAGATACCTTCACAGCTGATCTCAGTCAGTACACTAAGTCCCTATAAATATTTATAACATCCCACTTTACCACAGTAACCAGGAGGACATGCACACCATCATAGCTGGCAGACGCTGAAATTGGGTTGGCCACGTCCTCAGAAGGGACCCTGATACCATCACAAAAACAGCTATGCTATGGACCCCCGAGGGAAAGCGAAAGAGAGGTCGACCCAAAACCACTTGGCGGAGAACTGTTAAAGCCGAGATGCAAAGAATGAACCAGAGTTGGGGCACTGTACGAAGGATGGCCGCCGACCGAGCAAAGTGGAATCAATTTGTTGCTGCCCTACAAGACGCCACCAGGCGTGATGGCCGCTGACTGCTTTGGCGGTTGGCGGTTATGGATCAAAGAAGAAGAATGCATATATAAAGTGAACAAAATATACATGGTTCAACTTACCCCGTCGTAAATGGTAGGTATCCAAGCGCTATTACACAGATAGATCAATAATTTTGTCACTGCAGCCGTAGATATACAGTTGTCTCATGTGAGCTGATGATAATTGTTAATTTACAACTGCTAGCTTTATCACTTGTGAAAGATTTCTATGGGTCGGGATTATAAAGGTTTCATCGAATTTTAACATTTTTAATTTTACAAAAGCTAATTCTAGCCTTTATCCCACCGTAGCAAAATCTCTGCATTTCCAATCTGGCATCTGGTCTCCTCTCTGAATGATGAGTACTGGAATCATTGAAGAATCGTAAGACGCTCAGGTCTCATAGTCAAAACTTCGCTGACACGAAATTTAGTTTTGCTTAGTTTATTTGGTGCAAAACAATTACAATTTCGGTTAGATTATTTTTATTTTAAGCCATTCACCTTGTAAGGCTTCTTATTTAGTATATTTTACCTATGCATCTTTATGATTGGGAAGAGTCGTTCTTCGAAATACATGGGCAGTGTTGCGAATTACTGACATGACTGGATATTATTACGTGATATGTATTACTATAATTCCCCAAGTTATGATACAATCAGGTCAGACACAGGTGTGGTAATTTTTCACGTCACTCCAGCAAGATAAATAATCTTATCTAAAACGACCATCTTTCTAATTCAGCAACACTTGTTTGTCCAATTTACAAGGCTGGACGAAAGAAAATGTGTAATCCTAATATGGTGTTAATGTTATTGTTGTTCAGAGTCGACATCATTGCACTCTGGGCAAACCCATAGGTGCTCAGTCTCTCTCAGCAAATGTCAAAGGGTCGAAATGCGCGGTACAACTTACCCCGTCGTAAATGGTAGGTATCCAAGCGCTATTACACAGATAGATCAATAATCTATGTACATACGTATGTACATACGCCGGATGCATCCTCTCATACGTTCATTCCTGCCAGTCCCACTCCTAATGCTAAACTCCAGCAATCTCAGCCGTGATGATTCATCGATTGCAGTGCCATTCTCTATCAGGCGATCATTAATTGTCTCAGTATCTCTCCCTTATCCATATCCAACGCACCCACTATAGGTGCTCTTGAAGCTAGTCTATACGCTCTTTCATTGCAGCGTACCCCTGCATGACCAGGGACAGTAGACCCACACCATTTCCTGAAGATTTGAGGCTGCTATAGAGGTTTTCCATGCTTGCCGTAGCCATCCATTTTGGATCTTCCGAAGCATGGACTAAGAGTCTGACACAGACTTGCTCTTGTCAATGAAGTTTCAGACAACCACCTTAAAGCAGCAGAAGCTGGTCTACCTCCATTCTCATGCTGGAAGTTGTTGTCATGTAGGCCCCGCTATGTTCAGCGACGATCATGCCCTTAACTCTAGCCGAGAAGCCCCATCCTGATTTCCCACCACGGACTACAGACCCATCAGTGTACACAACGGCATCATTATTCCCAACATTTTTATTTATCAGTTGATCAATTTCCAGTTCTCCTTTTTCATTGCACCAAGCTCTGCATTCTCTGCCAAGGCTGATGATGACCTGTTGGTAGGTCGCCAAGTTCTCACTAGACCTACTCCACTCCTCTCCCTTGAATATGTTTTCAACTGTGGTCACCTGTCGAATATTTGAATCAGCCTGCGCCATCCATGACATCCCCCTCTTTATTCGTACTCCCTTGATGTCAGCTATGTTCATGTATAGGGGATGACTTTTATCTGTGGTTACTCGCATATAGGCTTTTACCTGAGCCATCGCATATCTGGATTTAATGGACGGCAAGCCAAGCATATACCGAATCGTCATAATTGAGGTATCTCGCGTACAGCCCAAGACTAAACGCATCCCTTCATTTTGAATACGTTCCAGTCGTTCACATTGCGATACTGACATCCCAGGCCATACTCAGCTACTGACAAGACCAGATGATGATATAGAAGAAACAGTAGTCTCTGCTCGAGGTGCAAAGCAGCTATTGTTTTCAGGGCTGCTAGGCCTCTTTTCCATTTCTGTATGATGTGATTAACATGGTACGTGTATGATAGCCCGCGATCGAAAGTAATTGAGATATTTGAGCTTGTTGTGTCTTCCAATTTGAGAGTAATGTCTGGGAGATCTGCTTTCAAAATAGAGCTGTTCAGGGAGCACCATAGCACACATGCTTTGTTAGGATTGATTTTGGAGTAGGTTTCCTCACACCATTCAGAAACCGCCTGTAGACTCTCGTGTATTCTTCTGACCATTTCTTGCCTGTCTGAAGCAGTCCAGTAAATGAGTATGTCATCGGCAAAGGTTAATGTTTGTTCCAGACCTGTTGGTTGAATTGCAGCTACTTTTGCTGTATAGATGTTAAAAAGCACAGGTGACAATGCAGAACCCCGTGGCAGTCCCGGGCAAATGTGCATTGTTTCTGATGTCCATGTTCCCAAACGAAATGCAACTGATCTCTTAGTTAAGGCAGCTGCTATCCACCTTGTTAGCCAAGGATTTACACCACATACCATTACAGAGTCGATTAAGGTTGCAAAGTCCACACTGTTGTTCGATCCTCTAGGTCAATTGCCACAGCTACCGTTTCTGGTTTACGCTGGAAACCCTCATATACATCGTACGCAAATGTACCAGCGTTACCTCATGTTACTTTCTTTAATGTTACAGTCTATAACTGGCCAGGGTATCAGGGAGAATGTGTACATTTTCAAGGTGGTTCATTAATTGTCTCACCACTATCTTCACAAGCAATTTGCCGTAGACATTCTGTAATGTAATGATGCCATAGCTGCTAAGCAGTGTAGGGTTTTTACCAGGTTTAGGAAGTGGCCGTAAGTAGCTATGTAGCCTGTCTTCCGGAACCTCAGCATTCTGTATGCTAATGTTAAAATCTCGAACTACATTCATAATGGCCTGTGTCGTCCAGTTGTTTATGTGTTGGTACTGTACACCATCAACCCGGGGCTGTGTTTCTGCTGGTTTTCAAAGTGTACACAACGTCCTCTTCAGATGAGGTCGAAATATATCTCGCCTCTAATGTCATTTTCCATAACACGGCCCTTAATTTTTTGACGATTGTCTTTGTCGCATTTATCTGTTTGGGACATATCGATCACAAAATGCTCGACCTTTCTCGTCGTCTGTCTTCAGGCTTTTGTCTGTCGAGATTTTATTGTTAGGAATGTGTTGGCATGTATGTTTCACGTTCATTCGCCGGTGAAGGGACCAGAAAGTCTGAAGTGTTTTATCCGTGCCCACATGTGTCACAAAGGCTTCCTAAACTTTATTCTTGACCTCTTTCGCCAAGATTTTAAATCTATTGATGGCTTGTTATTTTAATTCACTCTTCTCTTCAACCTGTACATAATTTCTCAAATCTTTCTTCCGTATTTTCCGCCATTCCTTGGTTGCCAATTCCTTCTCAACCCTTGTCATTCCACCAGGGTGGTTGGACGAAATGTGTCCTAGCTGTTCGTTGTCTGGCGTTTTGCCGCAGTGTAATTATAGGGCTGTTATGATCTGGAAGGGCTGAAGACTTGTCTTGGTTTCCTGTGTCTGGTGGTCTGTCCATTTGCAATGAACGCAACAGAGTATAGGTGATCACTGTCCTGTGACCCTAATACATCCCAACGTGTGATGGTGGCAGCAGCACTAGAGATGAACGCCAGACTAAATGATTTAGTCACAGGAATATGACAACTTCTTCAGTTAGACTATATGTTTGTATCCAATCACGAACACCATCAGTATCCCCTGGTTTATTCGCCAGTCTTATCGGACGGCCATGATTTAAGATATCAAGGTTCGTATTGATGAGCGCTCGGCTCAAAGCCATGCCCTGTCTGTTGTCAGTGATGTTTCCCCACTCCTTACATCTAGCGTTAAAATCGCCTGCAATTAAGCACTTTTTGCTAGGTTCCTCCAACAATTCTACCAGGAAATCTCAGTTACCCTCTTCTGGTAGGTGATCAACATGGACATATAAATTGTAGATTTGCCAATCGTGACCATCTATATTCAGTTCCATTCCTTGCAATTCTATTCACTGAAATGGGCACTGGTATCCAACCACTTATGAGGAAGCTGATTCTTTACATACATAGCTTGTCCTCGTCTGCCAGGTCCACTGGGACTGGTGTAGCATTTATAGCCTGGGCAATTGATGCTGACATGCTCTTTTACTTTTGTTTCTTGGAGCATGAGGGTGTCGAATTCATACACCACTTTTTGTATTATATCCGATCGTTGATTGGCGCTCCGGCAGTTCCAGTAGCCTATACGTTTATATTTGAGTGATAGCCTGTCAGCTTTACTCCTAAGCTTCCTCTTGCAAGCTTTTCTCCTCTCTCATTCCTCTTCTCTCCCCTACCACTTTTTCTGCATCCATTTTTGCTCTTAACATTAGCTTAGGTTATCGGCGACAGAGCACGTTCCCCGTAGCTCCGGCGATGATTCTGTTTTGAAACTTTTTTCATGAATTCGTGTTATAAATTGGTGGAAACATCCGATCACCCTGGTAGAACCACCATACCAGGGAAGAGGCAAGGGATGTCCCTTAGGGAGCCCTTCTGCCTGATGCCTCCCCGCTCGCCCGCCAGAGAGCCAATGGTAACGGTTGCTCACTCAGAACCATTCAGTCCTTCGGCACATTGCAAAAACCGAGGACTTTGGGTCATTCTTTATGACTACGACTACGTGGTGTCAGACAACTTAACTCGTTAATCTTGGCACAAGAGGCCAGGTGAACAAAAGGTCCGCCAAGGTTGATTTAATCGTTGACTCTATTGTACCTCGCCCCGTAGAGCTTGACTTTCTACGATCACAAAGATAAGCATGCCAGGAGTGACTTAAGCCCTGAAACCGGGGAAGTTTATCAGAGAGGAATGCACCTGGACTAAAAGATGATGTTGACAAAATACTGACGTAGTCTCCTACTATATAGTATAGAATGGGCAGAAAAAAAACGTATTGGATTAATGTAATGTCAAATTGATTTTTTTTAAAACAAGTGAAAAAAAAAGTATAGCAAAAAGAAAAGTCACCAGTAGAAGAATACCTAGATCGTTTATAGACACAAAGGTAAAGGATCCCGTTACACGCCTATTGGGCAATACGGTGTTAGGCCCGTATTTTCTTGACCATCGATACACTAGGGGTGTTGTGGTCAGCATCACGCCGGCTGCCTTAACCTTACCAGAGTTGTTCTGGTACCCAATTCATGAGGCTGGGTCGACCCCGGAGCCGTTTGTGGTCTAAAAAATCCCACCTCACCTGGGGATCGAACCATGGACCAGCGAGCTAGGAAGCCAGTGTACTAACCACTGTGCTACCGCGGCTCCCTGACAGTTTATAGACACAATCATACTTTTTAAAAAACGGCGAAATAGAAAGATGGTCAAGTCCTGAATTAGATTTACTCTTGTGAAATAATGACAACAACAAAGACCATAATACCAGTGTGTTGTTTACTTATATTTTCTCCTATGATGAGACAAAGTTTTCGATTACTGCAGATCTGGCGAATTGAAAACAAAGAGTTAGTACCCCTGCCAGAGGACACTTATGGTATCTTTTACACCGGAGACTGTTACGTCATCTTCTACACTTACAAGACAGTTGGCCGGGAAAATTACATCATTTACTTCTGGCAAGTGAGTTGTTTTATCAGAGATCAAAGTTGTTTCGTCGACGATAAATAAAATTATCCATGTCAAGCTTACATTCACATTTTACGTTACAAGACAAAGAGATTTAAGTTAAGTTACCAATTTTGCTTGCGCAAAAAAATTGAAACTGATATTTCACGATAACCCATTTCTTTGGCTGTCAGTTTTGTGGTTGTGAAAATAAAATTTATTTCTGAAACTCTCAGCTATGCTGAGTAATATGTAAAGCTAAACTTGTCATACCAATTTCTATGACTGCTGGTTTATGAATGGTAAAATAAATTACACGCAAAAAATGTAAGACCAGTTTCGTTTACAGGCAGTTTGTGATTGGTGAAATGAAGCTAATTTCTTCTACTGCCCGAGAGCGTCCGATTAGCTAAGCGGTTATGCGCTTTCCAGTCGCGTGTGCAGTTACCGGATTCCAGTGTCGTAACCTGCTAGCGACTTGCTCCAGTATTTTCCCAGCTGTAATTAGGTATTGACTGCTCCTGAGTTAGGGGAGGTAACGGCAGCGAGGAAATGAACTGGTTACCCACCTCATGAAAATCTGGACATAGTATTGTGAAGTCTCGCCTACGGCAGGTGTCTGCTATGGGAACAATACCTTTTATTTGTACGGTGGCTGGAGAAGGCAATCCAATGTCACAGTGACTGCTAGCTTACAGTATGTCAAATTAAACGCTAAGTATGTAAGTTACCAGTTTCTGTAACATTCACTCTGAAATTAAATGCTGAAAAACAAAACACTAATTTTCGTCACTGTGAAGCCAATTTCTATGTACCGGTATATCAATTTATGATTTGTAGAATTAAGCCAATTTTCACGGCTGTCAGTTTGTGATAGACGAGTGCAAATGTTAGAAATGGCAAATCAATTGTAGTCACTGCCAGCTGATTGATAAAAATTACATGCTAAATACACTTGTATGTAAGACCAATTTCTATAACTGTCAGTTTACGATTCGATAAAATGATTGCTTAAAATAAAGGACCTGTTTCTATCCTTGTCAGTTCGTAATTCTGAATTAATGAAATTTCTATGACTGACTTTATGATTTGTGAAATTAAACGCTGCAAAAGTAAGACCAATTCTAATAACTGATAAAAATGTGAGACAGATTGTTATGGTCAGCTGACTGATGAAATGTCATGCTTACAGTTCAAAACCAATTGTATGACTGTTAGTTTTTTCACTGGTAGAATAAAACAATGTCCATGACTCCCAGTTCATGACTGATAAAGTTCAATCAATATGTTTTATTAAATTATGATGGGTGCAATTAAACCAAGTTTTATTTTTGTTAGCATGTAATATGTTTAAGTAAACCAATTTTTGTGAATGTCAACTTATGACTGTGACGTTAAACTGACTATCTTTTGTGGTTGAAATTACAAGCCAAAAAAAAAACTGTCAGGAACAGATCTATGGAACAGCGAGAACAACGCCAGTGGTTATAGTTTTATATAGTTTTTATGCACTGTTTTTGTTCTTGATCTAAGGTGATTGTATCCAGACCGTCGAGGGATATCATCAGATTAGTCAGACAAAACAATCAAGAATCTTGGAGATAAAAACAAAACAGACTTTTATAAAGAACATATTGGAGGATTATACCAAAGAGTTTTTGAAATAACATTGAAAAAGGAGAGCTTGTACCCAATTACCAGAATCATTTTAAAGATGGAAACTCAGTACTGTGTGGAGGTGACAGGAAGATCCGATGACAAGAATATTCTAAGGGGAAAAAAAGGAAGATGCCGTATTAACTCTGATAATGAGCACACACAAAAATAATAACGGCACTGAAAACGCTTTTGATGAAATGTTATAAACCTCCAAATCATCAATAAGCTGGAATAGATTGAATAATATGTAAGCATATGTCCTAAAGGCTGCCGAGAAGGTCATAATAATACGTGTTTGGAGGAAGAAAGTTACACTTAGATGCATCTCACTATTGAGACGGTAGCGACACGGACAGATCACTCTGGAAATGTCCATGTAAATAGTAGTCTTTAGGATTTATCTGTTTATGGTATCTATATATTTCAGTATCTAAGATTCACAAACAGGGAATCGCCTAATTATTCGAGAACGTAAAAAAAAAAAAAAAAAAGAAACTAATCGGAAGTGCGGAAAAAGAGCCAATCAAACGCAGACGACACAGTGGGCTGATCACCTGCTTGCCAACCAATCTGATTACGGAAACAACGATAGATTGTTTGGTCTGTTTCTGTTCCACAAAGACGGCACTAGGCGTGGTGGAAACAGCGATAGATTGATCAATTTGTTGTTGCCCTAAGACGCCACTAGGCGTACTGGCCACATACTGCTTTGCCGGTTGGTGGCTAAGGATGGAAGAAGAAGAAGAAACGCAGACGAGCGAAAGTGAGAATTTATCGGAACGAAAAACGGAGATTCAGCTTGAGACAGATTAAACCAATCAGATTGATGCGAGGGAGATGCAATCAAACTCAAGCTCAATCAAATTCATACGGATTGGGGAAATGTATATAAGCCCGCTCAGATTCAATTCTGGACTCTCTCAAAATTTCACATCAAGTTCTCATAGCCGAGAGACGTCTAGCGGACTGACCCACGCTTGTGGAAGCCACATAACCACAGCCTATAGCTGAGAAAAGCCAAGCTGACCTGCTTTGTGAGCAGACTTGCATAAGTGATAAGCTCAGACCCGTAACGTTGTGTCTGAAGGGTATGTTAAACTTGTTCTGATCGTTAGGTTACAAAGTATTTTGGTATGTAATTAGATGTATTAATGTTATGAGTGACTGATTT
Organism: Oreohelix idahoensis; assembly: GCA_024509875.1. NCBI lineage: Eukaryota > Metazoa > Mollusca > Gastropoda > Stylommatophora > Oreohelicidae > Oreohelix > Oreohelix idahoensis. The sequence goes on along the minus strand of JAMPIV010015393.1, from coordinate 134,060 downwards.
ACTTGCTGGTAACTTAAGCTTAGTACTGTAAATACTATGCTGACAATTGAAGTTGGTCTCGAGCTGAATATAATCAGAAACAATCCTGAACAGCTTGACGCAGCTAGAATACTCGTTAGTATTATGCCCAATAATAGCTATAAGAGATTGTAGTACTTTCAGGGCTTAGCTTGTAAATGCTGAATGTCAAAGAATTCGCCGTCTTCTTCTTCTTCTTCTTCTTCTACTGCTTCTTCTCTTTCTTCGTTTCGTTTCGTTTAATGCAAATTAAAATTGTTGTTGATGTAATGTCTTTAAAGGAAAACCACTTTGGCATAACTTGGGACCAAGAGAATTAAAACAGAATTCTGGGAAATTTTATAATGATGCCCATAATCTTTCGATGTATTTTACTGATTGTATGCGGTACTTCTTTGATTGACATGACCACGGCCTCATGGACTATGTTGTCTAAATGAGGATTCTGATCAATCCATCATCGGAGGATCGTATTGGTTGTAGACTACAGATACCATAGTCTGGTGCATTTGTTTTCAGGTTACTATCCGAGAGAGAGCCTCAACAAAGCGTCTGTAAGAAGATAACAGACTGTAGTGTGTGAGTAAAGAGCCACCTCTTCTGGAAGTAGCATTGTGAATTAATTATCTTGGAAAGTCTACATATGCGCAATGACAAAAGCGTCTGCAGCGACATGAACTGAAGCATTTAAGTACATGCTCATTAAAAAAGCAAAATCCAGAAGTCACCAAATGGCCCATATGATGAAAAAGACAATGACAAATAATTAAATTCCAGTTTGTGATTTTTGTAAATACCTATCTGCAATTTTTACTAAATTTCAATTTTAATAGTGCGCTGATATATTTTTATAAATTGCAGTTAATTGATTTTGTTAAAATTCCAGTAACAGTTCTAAATGTTTGTTTGTGTTTGGAATTCAAAATTATTAAATATTTTAAATCGGAGGGGATAATAAACGAGCTGCTTTTCACGTCATTTTTTATTAGAGACACCCTTGGAGCATAGGCTACGTCTAGCGAGAAGGTGACTTACGTCACAACTCAGTTCTACAGCTACCATCTAGAACTGTGCAGTTAACTACCTGACTTGCACTATGCCATCCCTACCACTAGTTCCCCAGCTCTCTTCTCCATTTCTGGGAACTATATTTGTTTTCTATATAACGTCATCTTGCCATAGTAGGACATCATTTAGCTAGGCAACCAGCAGTTTGGCTTCAGGTAGGAAAAGAGTGTACTGATTGTTCACACTAATACAGATCGGTGAGAAGACCAAAGAATATAGCTAAGCAAGTAAATAGTTTCTGTAGATCAAAAGAATGTCTTCAACTGAGTAGACATGAGAAAACTCTGACATATTTAAAGAACAGCTTTTAGTAATCGGAGATCTTTGTCCCAACAAAAAAAAAGTTTAAGTGTAGTAAGAACAAGCGTGGTTATGTAAAAAATTTTCAGGTTTAACACAGGAGTGCGGCATGAATGTGTACTATCACCTATGCTGTTTAATATTTATATGGATAAGATGGCATGAGAAGAAATTCCAGAATCAAGCCCACAATCCAATGAAAAAAAATAAAATAAAAACCATTCTGTTGATGAATAAAGCTTGTTTGGCACATATATCAAAAGATAGATGTGACGTAGTGTAACGACCATATATCTAAATCAATAGCAATATTAGCATAAATCCGAGCACACTCAGCAGTCATGTCAGTAAATTGATCAAACAAGTCAAATATTCAGATGATGTCAGAATGAAATAGAAATAACATTCCAAAAGACTAACACGGAGGCATCACGATAGAGGCAAAGGAGACGGAATAATAAATCATTTATACTTGTGACGAGAGGTTATTTAGTGTATAAAATAAAGGAAAATTAGGTGTATCAGATGATACCAGGATAGTGCCAGATAAGAGACTGGTCTTACAAGAAATACTCCACCTTCTTATGGTGTATCGAGGTCAAAGGTTAAAGTCAGGCTGTATAGATTACTGGGTGAGATGGTAATGTGCAATCCAAGTCACCTGTGTTGCCTCCTCTCCCAGCCCAACCTAAGACTATGGCTTACCTAGGGATAATTAATTATCAAAACAAGTAACTTGAACCAACGTAAAGGATTTACTCAAAACATGGGATACAATTAGTGCTTTTATTTATGTACATTATCTTTTTTTTATCTTCTTTTGAAAACTCAAAATAGGATTCAAAATCAATTAAAAATAAAAAGATGGTTCATTTACGCTATATATATACATCTATTTATACACTTAATTTTAATGTAATTATCAGTGTCACTCTTTCCTCTGTGCTCTTGTTCCTTGAAACAGCACTGTTACACATTAAATGTTATTATAATCTGTCTCTCACTTGTACTAGTTTGAATTCTTTCTTCAATGCTATTTAATTGAAATGTGACCTAGACTGATACTGTCTTATTCTTTTGGTTGGTACCACTTAGTTTTCATCATTTATAAAATACTGCCAGGTGTGGATATATATATAATTTGTGAAGCAGCCCAAAAACTGAGCCACTTAACTTTGAAAGCTCCCACTATAGTACTTGTACAGCATATGTTGACTTGAGTAAACCCCGCCGCTGCAGGTTTCCCAATTTCTTGAGATGACACTGGTAGTGGCCTCAGTACTTCACAGAAAGGCACGAGTATAACATGACATCCAATTGCTGACTAGGTCTCTACAGGATTTGATATAACACTCAGAGCAGGATATGACCTGAAATATAGTATTACCTAGGTAGTATAGTCTAACTATCTCCCTATCAAGACAGGAGGTATAGTGAGACAGTTCAGATAACAGTGGTTAACCTTAAGAGACAGAGTAAGTCATAAATAACACAATTTATCAAATTACTAGTACCATATTCCAGTAAACTCACTTTTACATTTATGTCCATGATTATCCTCATTCCAAACATATAGGCCGTATGATAAATGATGTGTGATATCTCACACGATACAGAAAATCAATTCTTTACATACATTACCTCTTCTAGCTTTTAAGTTCGATCCAGCAAGCTTAAAATCTTAGAAAGCTTTCCTAAAACTATTATCTTATTCCCTTCTGTCTTCTAATTCAAATACACAATTAAATTCCTGTGACAGAATGGGGCGACCCCTCTATTGGCAGCTAAGTGAAAAATATACGCTGCCAAAGTGAACTTTTTGCCCATAAATAAATGATGAAACTTTTCTTTTAAAATATTCAAATTATTGTCAAACTGTGATTGAAAAAGTGATTATTAAATTTTGTTATTTGTAATGTTACAAAGTTAGCTTCGTTTTAATCATTTTAAAGTTACTACATGTTTTTCTCAGTCAATTTACTACACACACTCTAAACAGAGCTATACCAGAATAATAAGAATTCCACTGAGTAAATCAAGGGTGGGGGCTTGAACGAGCTGAAATTAATAAGTGCTTAATTCCTTTACAAAAGTTGTCGGCAGATTCTAGAATTAACGTGCTCAGCCAAAGTAGCGTTGTTTTCGCTTATCTGAATATCTTGTGAAGACTCCCTTTGTAATAGAAGTGTTATTACCTTTCTATTTACATCTCTGCCCAGAGTAATCTTCTGCAAAGGTAGATACCTTTGAAGCCCATATTAGATACTCTTGAGTTTAGGCCACTTTTGGGCCACTACTGCAAAGCAGGGGATGCAATACCGTCACACTTCCAGGAATAGCACAATGAGATTCTTCACAAAACAACCATTTCCATTAAGCAACAATTTGATAATATATTTATACACACACACACACACACATATATATATATATCATGTGACGTATTCTTTCCAGAACGTTGTCTCCATTACAGCTGCTCTGAACGCATCACGATTCTGGGCAAGTCGACCTGCATCAGCCAAAGACAAGTTCAGACTCTCTGTGATGTCCTGGGTCCACCGTCGTCTAGGTCGACCCCTTCCCCTTTTTCCAGGGACCATGCCTTCCATCACTGTTTTTTCCAGGCTATTATGTCTTTTTATATGACCGAAAAATTTCAGCTTCCTTATTGCGATGGTATTTAGGAGCCAATGTTCCTGTACGTTTAGTGAGTGCAGTACTTCTCTGTTGGTCTTTTTTTTCTGTCCAGGGTATTCTCAACTTCCTTCTGTAGCATTTCATTTCGAATGATGTAATCTTTTTTGCAACTGTTTTATTGAGTGTCCAAGTCTCGCAGCCGTATGTTGCTACTGGGAATATACATGCTCTGATCAGTTGTAACTTTGTTTCTTTGCTTGTGCCTTGCCATAGGTTTTTCATCTGTATTAGTTTATGTGAAGCAATTGCAAGTCTTCTTTTAATTTCTACTGCACAGTCGCCAGAGCTGCTGATGATTGATCCTAAGTATTCGAATTCATTAACACTTTCCAGTTCTTCGTTATCAATTTCAATTTCTGGTTTGGTCTTTACTTTGTCTGTTGTCAATACTTTAGTCTTCTTGGTGTTTAGGTATAGATTCTGGGCCTCGCTGTGTTTTTTGGTGGACAGAAGTAATTGTTCAAGTCCTTCTGGGTTGGTCGATAGGAGGACTGTGTCGTCAGCATATCTGATTTCCGGGTTCTGGTACCCGCCGATGTTAAATGAGTCAAACTCTGTGTGTTCTTGGTCATCTCTTACATTTCTCATGATATTCTCGGCATAAATGTTAAACAGGTAAGGGGAAAGGGTACAGCCTTGTCTTACTCCTTTCTGTACTTCAAAACCATTCTGATGTTTCACCCTCTATTCTTACGGCTGCCTGTTGTTCTTGGTACAGCAGTGCGATGAGTTGTATAAGGTGGTTTGGAAATCCCATATTTTTCATAATAGCCCATAACTGCTGATGTTGTACACAATCGAAAGCTTTGGTGTAATCAATGAAACAAGTATGTAGGTCAACGTTGAATTCTCTACACTTTTCTATGATGATCCTCATGTTGAATATATGATCTCTAGTGCCTCTACCTGGTCGAAAACCCGCCTGTACTTCGTTTATTTCTGTTTCTAGCTTTTGTTGCATCCTTTTCATTATGATTTGTAATAGTATTTTGCTGGCATGGCTTATAAGAGCTATAGTTCTGTAGTTTGTGCACAGTTTCAGGTTGCCCTTTTTTGGCAAGGGTATGTAAATTGATCTTTTCCATTCCTTGGGCCAAATTCCGCTTTGCCAGATCTTGCAGCATAATGCATGGTATATACGAGCGCTGCCTTCTCCTCCTGCCTGTATCATTTCAGCTGTTATTTCATTACAACCAGGAGATTTTCCACTTTTTAAGTGTTTGATTGCGTTCCGGACTTCCTCTATGGTAGGTTCTGGTTCACGTTCCGCTTCATTCATGACGTTTCATCTGCCGCTTTGTTTATTTCCGTTATACATTTCTTGACAGTACTCCTTCCATCTGTTCAGAATATCTTTACGTTCTGTTAGAGTGTCGCCTTTCTTGTCGTTTATTGCTCGAGGTGATGATTTAAAGTTGCTGTTCTTCAATGTTCTTACTTCAGAAAACATATTCTTACTCAATCCCTGTTCGCGCATTTCCTCTATTTTCCTGCAGGTGTCGTTTATGTATTGTTGTTTGTCTTGTCTGACTCGTTTTTTAATCTGCTTTGTGTATTCCTTGTACAACTCCTGATTTTCTGTATCTTTTTTGGACTTCATTTTTCTTCTCTCTACCACCAACTTCAGTGTTTCGTCTGAGATGTATTCTCGTCTCTTTATACTTCTTTTAGGAATTAACCTCTGTGCATTTGTAATATAAACATCTCTGATGTTATTGGCAAGTTCATCTGGTGTCATTTCCTCCTGTACTGCCATAAGAATGTCAAATTTGTTCTGAATATCGACACTGTACTCTTCTGGTATGGCGCTTGTGTCATAACGTATTACTGTGGTGAAGTGGGATGTTATAAATATTTATAGGGGACTTAGTGTACTGACTGAGATCAGCTGTGAAGGTATCTATATCTATTAAGAGTAGTGTATTATAGATAACCTTACTTGCTACCACATATCTATATATCTCAGTCAGAATTATTCTGGAATAGTGTGATGACTACGTTATGTGTCTAGGGTATGTGTATGATGAAGTGTAAGTCACAACAACAGACAGATAAACAATTTAATTTAATCCACTACTCTTGACAACACTGTGACACTCACATACATATAACACTCTATAAGGATATCTTAAAAGAGTCACTGATAACTTTTCAAATAACAATATGTATTCATTACTGGCATGAATGAATATGTGTCCTGATTCAACTACAAAGGGAACCAGGAATCACAAGCAATTTAAATTACAAGTATATGTACAGAATTTATCAATATGAATATTGTAATGACATATATTATTAAAAATATCCTATGTGTGTCAGTTGTGTAGTGGTAATATGAGGTAATACTGGTTTTGTTTTGTTCAAGCTCTGTTGGTATTTGTCATCATGACTTCAATAGTTTGTCTTTAGGACTAGTATTGGAGATGTTCTCAGTTCCTGATATTAAGACAATTAAATTCCCCTCTGAAGGTTATTTTTACAAAGTCATTTCAAGATGAGGGGACATAATGTTGAGCTCAGCTGGCCAAATCAGCTTATCTTGCGTGATGGCGGCAGGAAAGGACTCCTCTGCTCGAATTCTCCCCTGGGCTTTGGAGACACCTCACTGATAGCTAAATGGACCAAGGAGTATGCTGTCCGACTCTGGATTCAGCAAAGCTCTGACCAGGTGCTGCTCAGTACCATCAAGACCACGGTCCCTGAAAACAAGAAGGATGTACCTTCTACTTCATAACTAATTGATACTCTAGTTCTACACTGAGCACAATACAACACAAACATTGAGTTCAGAGCGTTAGGCCAACTGTCAGCTTCATCTGAAATACTTTATACCAGCATTACCCTCCTTAATGGTTACCACGCCTCTGCACTTCCAGCATTATTTCTTTCTAGTCAATCATCTAGGTGTCAGTGTACTGTTTGGCCATTCCATGCCGTTTTACTTTCCTCCGACACCCTCTGTTCAGGCTGGAGCATTATAGGCTTTATCTCCTGTTTGCCACTGAACTACACATATATATATACAGGCATAAATTAACAATTTACATTCAATTTTCATTAAAAGATACTGAATGGTTCAAGCTTACCACAATTTCATGGAAATAAACACAGATACGTTGATTAGCAATGAATTCTGGCACATTTACTGGCACAAATTCCCATCTGCTTATGTTCCAGGCTTTTATTTAGCAAAAATATGAGCTGGCTTCAACGCACTGTTGCTTTATCAAGCTTATTTAAACTAGTGGTCTCGAACTAACGCTCCTAAGTGATTATATCAGCGAGTCTGGCCAATGAGGCCACGTTTCGACAAGTGTTTGAAAAAATGTTACCTTCCTACGTCTCCCCTAACAACGAAAGATAGTATTTATAGTCCGACCAATCGTGGTTAGTCTTTCATTTGTTGCGCTCCAATCAATTTGGAGTTTACATGGTAGGCTATTTCTGTAACGCAAGGTTTTTTTCAAACACGTTATAAAAAAATTTTATGAGCAGAAATGATTTCATGCTGTCAGGCATCCCCAATATTTTATTTTGGTTATAACTTGTTAATTCCTAGACTATTTGCGTAACGTTTTACATATTCTTTGTCAGCAAACCCTAAGGAACCCAAATATCCAAATTTAAAAGAGCTACGTGGCTGCGTTCAAAATATGCAATTTCTAGGATAGTCGTGTAGTTGTTTATTTTATCACTGTCGATTGAAATAAAGTTAGTGCATGTAGTCTTACACGCGTGATGGCAGCATTTGTGTATCGCGCGACGCGTGTTTAGTGTTCGGCTTTCTGCCTCTCCCTTCTCTTTTTATCCTTTTGTCCATCTGTTCGTTCGTTTTTGGTAACATAGTGTAGAAAAAGACATGAATGGAATTTAAAATTTAGGTCAACTTGCATATTTCAAGGTTTTTCTTAGAAAGGCAGCACATTTTATTGTGTGTTTGGGAAACGCGTGTATGTTGCAGAAGGCCTTTAATATCAACGTGAAACGTTACAATTTGCCGACGAAGTAGAAAAGAAGGGGGATTTCGTGTACTGTCATTGTGACAGCACTGTTCTTTACCATTCTTCTTCCTTTATTTATTATATGTATTTATTAGGCTTTATATTTACTTGATAATTTATATATGTGGATTAGAATATTCCACGACACCTCCCCTCTTAAAACAGACATTATATGTCAGTCCTTTATTCTATATACACATAGAGAAATTTATTATTATTTCTGGGGTTTACGGTGATTCTCATCACACGGATGGCGGCTTAAAAAATCCGCTCCCAAATTGGTTTTCCCAGATATATACTCAATGCTAAAATTATATGGAGCCAAAAGTAAAGACCATCGGAGTAACCTGGAGTTCTCATGCCTAGCCTGTGCTAGAAACGATAAAGGTTTGTGGTCTGTTTGCAACTTAAATGCCTTCCCATATAGATAAATATTGAATTTCTTTATCGCCCATATTACTGCAAGACATTCTTTTTCGCTAGTTGAGTAATTGATTTCGGCTTTATTCAATTTTCTGCTAGCATATGCCACTGGGCTTAATTCCCCATCCAATGCATCTGATTTCTGTAGTAGAGTTGCACCTAACCCAATATTACTTGCATCCGTCCTTACTATGAATTCTTGACTTAAGTCAGGTAATTTCAAAATGGGTTTACTTGTGAGCTTTTCCTTCAATTCTTGGTAAGTCATTTCACATTGTGGTGTCCATGTAATGCGATCGGATGTCCTTTACGTGTCAATTCAGTTAACGGTGCACATATGGAATTAAAGTTTTTGATATACTTCTGGTAGAAACCACATAATGAGACAAAGGATCTCACGTCCTTCTTGGTTTGTGGTCTCGGGGCTTTCTGTAGTTTCTCTAAATTCTTTGGGTCAGGGGTCATGTTTCCCTGATAAACTGTGTGTCCCAAAAATTCCAATTCCTTACATCCAACGCAACATTTGGTTGGTCGGGCTGTTAAATTTGCCTCCCTAAGTCGATTAAACAGCATGTTCAGAGAGTCAATGTGTTCCTCAAATGTTTCTGTTGCTATAAGGATATCATCCATAAAATTTGATATACAGGGATTATTCAGAGGATCCAATAATTTTCTCATCATTCTAGAGAAGACACTAGGCGCATTCTTCAATCCAAATGGCAATCTATTAAACTCATAGTGTCCTTCTGAGGTACTAAAAGCTAGGTATGGTCTAACCTCAGGCTTTACTGGAATCTGATTTGTATCCTTTACTCAGATCCACTTTTGAGAAATATTTAGCTTTATTTAGTCTGGCAAACAGCTGATTTGTATCCGGCAATGGATCCACCTGTCCTTCTGTAATAGCATTCAGTCTCCTGTAATCTATACAGAGTCTATGTTCTCCAGAGGGCTTCCTTAAGAGTACAACACCGGAACTATACGAAGACTCACTGTGCGAAATAATTCCTTCCTTCAATAGATAGTCTATCTCTTCCTTCAAAGCTTTCTCCTTAGCAAACGGAATCGAATATGGTTTCATACAGACAGGTGTGGAGTCTATTAGTTTCATATCATATTCCAATAGGTTTGTATGCCCTGGTCGGTCTGTTAACACCTCTGCATGATTATTTAGAACCTGTTGCACTCTCTCTTTCTGAGTTTTCGTTAAATGTGTACTGATTTTCACCTGTGCTGCTGTCTCACAGGGGTGTAATGGATATTCAAATGATGAAAGTGGTTCCTTTTTCATCTCCATGGCGATGGACAAGGTCAACAAGTGTGTCTCTTCCTGCTGTTCTCTTTCCAAATATTTCTTCAGGAGATTCACATGATAGATTTTTTCTTTCCCCTTCTTATCTATCTTATAATTTGTTCTAGACACCTTCTCTAGAACTGTATATGGACCCTGCCATCCAATTTGTAACTTATTCTGACTCCCAGGCAAAAGAAGCAGTACCTTCTCTCCCACAGCCAAATTTCTGTCTTTCGCCTTCCTGTTATAATAGGCAGCATGTTTCTTCCTGGCTTGTTTCAAATTTTCATTGGCAAGTTTCCAGCCAGTTTTTAACCGAGTGGTCAGCTCATTCACATATTGGTATGAAGATGTAATGTTTTCCTCTGCCTTTTCATCAGTCCACGTTCTTAACAAAGCTACATATGGACCTTTAATTGTGTGGACCTATTTGTCCATGCACCGGTATGGTCTCTTCCACTCGTAGCTTTATAGTGATGATTTTTCCTCCCAGAATTATCATTCACAAAACGACCGCTACCAATTTTTCTTTTGGGGCTTTCTCCCCACTTAAAATTCTTGAGGAGAGATTTCCTCTCTACATCCTCTTCCTCCAGTTTGTTTAAGTCCGATTGAGGGTATTTCGGCTTATCCTGGGGTAAGACATCTTTTTGCACTCTCCGCATAGTGGCCATTGTAAAACAGTTAAGTGAAGCTTGTCCGTGAAAAGGGGCTTCCCATTCCATTTGGTCCACTTTCTCAAATCTATTTTTCTTTTTATTATCAGGCCTAATTTTGCCCCGTGGCGTGTCCAGGTCCTGATCAATGTTCCCACTTGTGGGTGTTCCCTCATGTGCTATGCTACACCTTTCCACAAAATTCTCAATGTCCCATCTTGCTTTGGGCCAATAATAATTGTGAGCCACCTTTTGAATGATGGTACCTATCTTCTCATGGTCCCCATCTGGTTTCACATGTAGGCTCCTTATTAATTCTGCCCTATATCTTTTTGGAAGAACCAGCTGTCCGTGACCATTGGATCTAGCTCCAGTCTTCCTATACATCAACTTGTTTTTCATGTAAAAATCTCCCTTGCCTGGAGTTGTATGACAAGTTGACAATTTCCGGAAACAAGGCTTGAGTGTTTTATCCCCAGCCTGTGCCTTCCTCATCTCTTCTGGAGTGGTATCCAACATAATATCCTCCTCCTGTCTTGAGGTCGACCTGACCTGAAGGGTTGCCATATACACAGGTTTCCTTCTGCAATGGTCAGTGTCATGATTGTTCATCTTACAATTTTTACACCACCTTTTTCCTTGGTTGAAAGATTTTCTTTCATCATATTTCCTTTCATCGAATTGTGGGGTTTTATTTTTATTTTCATACCGTGGCCTATCAAACTGGTGCTTACCTTTGTTTTTGATCTCTAGGATCAAATTTATTAAAGTTCTGTGGTGCCCTAAAGTTATCCACTTGTTTCTTTTTATTACCTGTTACCTCTGCTTGAGCTGCTTGATACCTTTCAGCAACATTTAGCAACTCACCCAGCCTCTCTGCACCTTGTTCCATGAGAAACTTTCTCAGGTCTGGAGCCATGGACTCTCTTAGTTGCTCTATAAGGACCATTTCCTTAAGATCTTGGGTTTTCCCCAGAGAAGTCCATTTCTCCAAGTATGTCTCTATTCGTGCAGAGAACTGGTGATAGGTTTCACCTGACAGTAGTTTAGCATTCCTAAATTTTTTCCTATAAAATTCTGCATTCTTTTCATACCTTAACAAAAGAGCCTGCTTTAGCATGTCATAATTTTCCTGATCACCTCTGCTCATTTTTGCAAAAACTTCATAAGCTGCCCCACGAAGTCCCTGAGATAACTTTAAGCTCCACCTTTCTCTCTCTAACCCATACGTGGTAGCTAATAGTTCGTACCTATTTAGGTAGCTCTCTATATCATCGTCTTTCTCAACAAAATGATCTAAATGAAAATTCATAGCTGAGGTTGAGGCTCCCTGAGTAACCGTAGCATCAGAGGCAAAGGGGCTGGCACCATTTTCAGGAGCATGGCCTTGAAACTCAAACTCCCTTAGTCGTAACTCATGTTCCCTTTGTAATCTCTTCTCCTCCTTTTCTGCTTCCCTTTCTGCAGCTAATCTCTTCTCTTCTCTTTCTGCAGCTAATTTCTTCTCTTCTCTTTCTGCAGTCAATCTTCTTTCTTCTGCTTCCAATTTCTTAGCCTCAGCCTCAATCTGCAACCTCTTAGTCTCAGCCTCAGCTTCAAATTGTAACTTCTTAATTTCCCTTTCAGCCTCTAACCTTCTTTCGGCTTCTTTTTCTAATCTTCTTTCTTCGCGTTCAATAAATTTGTCACATTCCGTAGTAACATAGGCAACCATAACTTGCCCATCTAATCCTAACTCTTTTGCAGTCTGTACAGCAGCAGATCGAAACTTGGCCAGGTCCGCCATTGTCTATCAGGTAAATTTCTACAATGTCTAACCAACAATTTAATCTCTAAGTATATCTAATGGACAACACAGGCACCGTGAGCTCAACCTTATTTAATTCCACCCAAGGATACCTTTTAATTCTTATATTCCCTGAAGTGAATTACCCCCAATATTTTTAATAGGGAAAGATTCAAAATCCCAAGAGCGAGACCCCAATATATGTGGTGAAGTGGGATGTTATAAATATTTATAGGGGACTTAGTGTACTGACTGAGATCAGCTGTGAAGGTATCTATATCTATTAAGAGTAGTGTATTATAGATAACCTTACTTGCTACCACATATCTATATATCTCAGTCAGAATTATTCTGGAATAGTGTGATGCTACGTTATGTGTCTAGGGTATGAGTATGATGAAGTGTAAGTCACAACAACAGACAGATAAACAATTTAATTTAATCCACTACTCTTGACAACACTGTGACACTCACATACATATAACACTCTATAAGGATATCTTAAAAGAGTCACTGATAACTTTTCAAATAACAATATGTATTCATTACTGGCATGAATGAATATGTGTCCTGATTCAATTACAAAGGGAACCAGGAATCACAATCAATTTAAATTACAAGTATATGTACAGACTTTATCAATATGAATATTGTAATGACATATATTATTAAAAATATCCTATGTGTGTCAGTTGTGTAGTAGTAATATGAGGTAATACTGGTTTTTGTTTTGTTCAAGCTCTGTTGGTATTTGTCATCATGACTTCAATAGTTTGTCTTTAGGGACTAGTATTGGAGATGTTCTCAGTTCCTGATATTAAGACAAGTAAATTCCCCTCTTAAGGTTATTTTTACAAAGTCATTTCAAGATGAGGGGACATAATGTTGAGCTCAGCTGGCCAAATCAGCTTATCTTGCGTGATGGCGGCAGGAAAGGGCTCCTCTGCTCGAATTCTCCCCTGGGCTTTGGAGACACCTCACTGATAGCTAAATGGACCAAGGAGTATGCTGTCCGACTCTGGATTCAGCAAAGCTCTGACCAGGTGCTGCTCAGTACCATCAAGACCACGGTCCCTGAAAACAAGAAGGATGTACCTTCTACTTCATAACTAATTGATACTCTAGTTCTACACTGAGCACAATACAACACAAACATTGAGTTCAGAGCGTTAGGCCAACTGTCAGCTTCATCTGAAATACTTTATACCAGCATTACCCTCCTTAATGGTTACCACGCCTCTGCACTTCCAGCATTACTTCTTTCTAGTCAATCATCTAGGTGTCAGTGTACTGTTTGGCCATTCCATGCCGTTTTACTTTCCTCCGACACCCTCTGTTCAGGCTGGAGCATTATAGGCTTTACATCATGGTTGCTACTGAACTACACATATATACAGGCATAAATTAACAATTCACATTCAATTTTCATTAAAAGATACTGAATGTTTCAAGCTTACCACAATTTCATGGAAATAAACACAGATACGTTGATTAGCAATGAATTCTGGCACATTTACTGGCACAAATTCCCATCTGCTTATGTTCCAGGCTTTTATTTATCAAAAATATGAGCTGGCTTCAACGCACTGATGCTTTATCAAGCTTATTTAAACAAGTGGTTTCGAACTAACGCTCCTAAGTGATTATATCAGCGAGTCTAGCCAATGAGGCCCCGTTTCGACAAGTGTTTGAAAAAATGTTACCTTCCCCCGTCTCCCCTAACAACGAAAGATAGTATTTATAGCCCGACCAATCGTGGTTAGTCTTTCATTTGTTGCGCTCCAATCAATTTGGAGTTTACATGGTAGGCTATTTCTGTAACGCAAGGTTTTTTCAAACACGTTATAAAAAAATTTTATGAGCAGAAATGATTTCATGCTGTCAGGCATCCCCAATATTTTATTTTGGTTATAACTTGTTAATTCCTAGACTATTTGCGTAACGTTTTACATATTCTTTGTCAGCAAACCCTAAGGAACCCAAATATCCAAATTTAAAAGAGCTACGTGGCTGCGTTCAAAATATGCAATTTCTAGGATAGTCGTGTAGTTGTTTATTTTATCACTGTCGATCTGAAAAAAAAGTTAGTGCATGTAGTCTTACACGCGTGATGGCAGCATTTGTGTATCGCGCGACGCGTGTTTAGTGTTCGGCTTTCTGCCTCTCCCTTCTCTTTTTATCCTTTTGTCCATCTGTTCGTTCGTTTTTGGTAACATAGTGTAGAAAAAGACATGAATGGAATTTAAAATTTAGGTCAACTTGCATATTTCAAGGTTTTTCTTAGAAAGGCAGCACATTTTATTGTGTGTTTGGGAAACGCGTGTATGTTGCAGAAGGCCTTTAATATCAACGTGAAACGTTACAATTTGCCGACGAAGTAGAAAAGAAGGGGGATTTCGTGTACTGTCATTGTGACAGCACTGTTCTTTACCATTCTTCTTCCTTTATTTATTATATGTATTTATTAGGCTTTATATTTACTTGATAATTTATATATGTGGATTAGAATATTCCACGACAATTACTTTGTCGCTTGTAACGACTTTTTTCAATTTGATCTTGAAGTTTGCAGCAAGAAGTTCATGGTCGGAGTCACAGTCTGCTCCTGGGAGCGTCTTGGTGGATGAGATACATGATCGCCACCTCTGCTGTATTAAGATGTAATCTATTTGGTTCTTGCTTTTTCCGTCCGGTGACGTCCATGTATATAGTCTTCTAGGGTGTTGCATGAAAAGAGTATTTGTGATGACTAGGTTGTTTTCTAGGCAGAATGTTGTCAAGCGTTCTCCTCTCTCACTTCCTTTCACTCTTTTTTCATGTTCTAAGCTTTCGTTTCCAACTTTGGCATTAAAATCTCCCTTTATCTTGCTTATTTGTTTTCTCTAATGGTGTTGCAGTTCATTGTAAAAATCTTCAATTTCCTGTTCTTCAGCAGCTGCTGTTGGCACATATATTTGTATAATTGTGATGTTCTTTCTTTTTCCTCTCAGTCTGATTGTGACAATGCGGTCATTTATGGGATTATATCCTAATAGGGAGGCAGCTGTCCTTTTAGACAGGAAGAAGCCGACGCCACTCTGACCTCCTCTCTCTTTGCCTGAGTATATGAATGTTCCTCCTGATGGAATCGAAAAGTGTCCCTGGCCCGACCATCTATGCTCTGAGATGCCCAGGATATCGATGTTTAG
This sequence comes from Oreohelix idahoensis, assembly GCA_024509875.1. Classification (NCBI taxonomy): domain Eukaryota; kingdom Metazoa; phylum Mollusca; class Gastropoda; order Stylommatophora; family Oreohelicidae; genus Oreohelix; species Oreohelix idahoensis. The sequence continues at coordinate 118,629 of JAMPIV010015393.1, read as the reverse complement.
TCTTTCCATCTCGTTCTTCACTGTGTACTGTTTTCCTTGGTATAAGCTTCTGACGTTCCATGTTCCTATTTTGATTATTTTTCTAAGACCGATGACATGGTTTTCCGTGGTAACACAGTCAGGCTTTTAGCCGTCATCACGATTACCTGTACTGACGCTGCCAACGATCTCTTCCCCAGTTAAATATGATCTGCCTGGCCTGGGGGCCTCACCACCAGATCTTTGTGTAGTATTCAGATTAGCCATTATGGATTTCTTGGCATTGTACATCCAGTAGTTTGCCATTGCTTTCTGGATTGTTCTGGCCGCTTACCATTACAGTCCATGGTGCGCCCTCAGCCCGATACCAGGCCTTTCCAACTCCTGCCCTAGAAGCCGTTGTCAAATAATATTATTATATCCGCCCGTTCGGCCAGCAGTTGTGTGTACTGTTTAAGGGGGAACCTCCCTTTTTCAATTTACTCATGTGGTTCTGCCGGCCAGTCAAAGCCGTTGTATATATATATATATCAGAAACTTTATTCTCCAGACAATACATTGAAATGAACTGACATGATATAATAAAATACAACATGGCATATAGGAGAATCATTAGAATTTACATAAAGTAAATTTACATAAATTCATACACCGTTAATGAGGGCTGTTACCACATACACAATGTACAACATATATTTCACATATTTTGCACATACATTTACAATTTACATACAAACATATTTTTAAAACGCATATATATATATATATATATATATATATATATATATATATATATATATATATATATATATATATATATATATATATATAATATATATATGTATATATACAGTAGAACTCCATTTATCCGAACCCCATGGGACCGAGCATCGTTCGGATAATCAAATGTTCGGATAATTGGATTACATAATGTATCGAGTACATGTACACATATTTCTAAAAATAATTAACCATCACAAGGAAAATACACTATAAAACATATTTACTTGTACTGTAATAATAATACCCACACTGTATTAGATAACTGTATCACCAAAATCTTTCATTACACTGCAGTGCATGTACTATTTGTATTAATTATTTTTGTTAAGAAAGAGAAATGTTTTCAAAATAACATTACAAACGATTCAAAACCAGGCGCAACTTACGTATACATGTACTTGCACAGATGTAGCCCACTATTTAAAATAATGAGGAATCCTCTTTTGCACCAAACTGGATAGTCTCCTTTTGGCTGCTAAGTCCTGCATTCTCTTCAACAGCAGAAGCTGTGTAGGACAGCTGTCATCTTCTTGCTCGTACCAAGCCATCGCTTATTCTAGTGCTATAAAGGCCTCTTCAGGACTTGGTCGACGTTTTGGGTTTTCTTCATAATCTACAAGTACATCATGTACTTCTGAGGAGTCTTCGTCATCGGTCACTACATGTATTTGGTTTTCTTCTTGCACAAAAGACAAAATTTCTTCGTCATTCAAAAACTGAAAACCAGAATCATTATCATCTTCTAGCCACATGTGTGCATCATCTTTGTCACAGTCCGAAAATCCGGGCATTGAAACAGTTCCACAACTTCATTTATACAATCATCATTTGTGTCCACTGCAGTAGTTTCATTTCCTCCTTTTTTTCCCAAGCAATCTATTCCAAGCCTTGTTGAGATTATCTTGTGACAGGGTGGTCCAAGCATCAGCTAACATATAGCAGTAGTCTTTGAGATTAAGCTTTTTGGAAAACGCCACCACACTTTCTTCATCTTCAGCCAACAATAAACGACGCAGGATTTCCTTCTTGTACATCTTTTTAAGCTTTGCTATAACACCCTGATCCATTGGTTGAATCAGTGCTGTTACATTGGGAGGCAGAAAAATTACTTTAAAATTTGCATCAACTGCATTCAATGTATCCTTCTCTGGATGAGATGGTGCATTGTCCAGTAGAAGAATTACTTTTCCAGTTTTCTTTTCTTGTTCTCTCAACCTCTTCACATTTGGGATGAACTGATTTGTATACCAATCAAGAAATATTTCACTATTCATCCAAGCACTCTTCTGTGCTTTGTAGCACAATGGGAGACATGTCACATTCTTTAAACAACGTGGTTTTTTGGCTTTGCCGATCATTAGCACCGGTAAACGATGACTTCCACTGGCATTCGCGGCTACCAAAATTGTTACTCTCTCTTTGCACTTTTTAAACCCAGGGGCAGCTGCTTCGCGCTGAGATGCAAGTGATTTTTGAGGCAATGATTTCCAGTATAAGCCAGTCTCATCGGCATTATACACATCATCGTGTGAATAAACCTTCTTCTTCCAAAAAAGCCAAGAATGTTTCTTTAAAATTTTCAGCGGCAGTTGCATCGCTAGATAAAGATTCCCCTTGAATCTCCAGTTCTCGTATGCCATGACGAGATTTAAAGTTTCTTAACCATCCCTGGCTAGCCTTAAAGTCAGGAGGACCGTCAAGTTGACTGTTGAACTGAAGTGACTTTTCACACAATAGAGAGCCAGAGATAGGTTCCGATTTGCTTCTTCTTTGCAGACACCATATATACAAAGCCTCTTCCAATTTCAAATATTTCGCATTTCTCATGGTTTTACGTTTCTTCGACCAATTTTCACTATCCAATTTCGATGCAAAACTCATAATTTTATCCTTGTTACTTCTGATGTCAGAGACGGTAGCTTTCCCAACATTGAAAATCCTCGCAAGTGAAGACACAGTTTCACCTTTTCCTAGTCTCTTGATAATTTCTGTTTTCGTTTCAATTGACAAAACATTGCGGTTCCTTTTATATGCTTTAGGCCTACTGGAAGATGCCATATCGCACAGAGAAATACTTGTACACCAAATATATTCTGCTGTAGTAGCAGGACACAACTATTTTAAGTTGAACTGTCTGTTTAGCCAGTGTTCTGCCTAGAACGCACACGTACACTGGAGTGGTAAACCAGATATTAACTGACTTTATGATCTAACTGACTTCCTGTACGTAAGCGACCGACCATTATCCCAACCCATCCTCTACAAATTGTTCTCACACTTTTGAAGCTTGCCGCATGAAAAGATTCAGAAATGTAGTCTAACGTGACTGGTGGCGATTGATTTTTTTTCTTCTGGAAAAAGTGTTCGGATAATTGGATGTTCGGATAATTGGGGTTCGGATAAATGGAGTTCTACTACTGTATATATATATATATATATATATAAGTAATATCTTGCTTACCTTCAATCTCAAACATACAGGCTTTCCAGAATTTAAACAGTCTGCTCACACTTATGCAAAGGGCAATGAAGCTTATGGCAGATGCTGCTAATCCGTGTCTGCAGTATTGAATTTCGCGATAAGTGTGTTCTTCTTTCGTCCCATCCGGCTTTATATAGGTCACCCCCTACCGTATCGGAGAGCATCTGGGCCAAAGTATTTTTCATCCACGTAAAAATGTGTCGGTTAAGGCAAAGTGTGCTCTAATGCAAAATCCAAAATAAGTCTGCAGTCCTTATTTCTGAACGGATTTCCTCCATCTTAGGCTTACATTACTCATATGAATGAGCTATAGCAATTAAGATATCTAACTTATTCTATAGTGTATCCGACTTTTCACTGGAGCAGCCGAAACAGGGAAAAACACAAGATGGTTTATGCTCCACTGTCTTCTTTCACAGTAACTTCTGCTCTACACCACATCCATTGAAAATCTAGATATCTGCCTAAAGCTAATGATCCCTATTATCAAACCTGGTCCTTCTTTAACAAGGTACTCTTATATTCACACACTGCCTTCCGAATTATTTCCATCATCTACACTTTCGCTGTCTCCATGATGAATAGCCTAGCGTATCCCCGACACTACTTGTACCAAGCTGGCGTTCCATTGGTCAGTTACGTACACGGGTTTTGGGCGGTGTATAATTTTCAATGATTGCCGAGGTATGATTCAGACTTCGCTACAATACTACTACTTGCTGTCAAACATGGTCAAAATCTGAAACATAAGAAAAAGAAATTAAAACAGGACAGGTGAGCTTTGTTGGACATTTGAGAGAGAGAGAGAGAGAGAGAGAGAGAGAGAGAGAGAGAGAGAGAGAGAGATTCGTTTTAAGAGAGAGAGAGAGAGAGAGAGAGAGGTGGGAAAAGTAGGGGTGAGAGAAACAATGGGATTAAGAGTTAAGTATTGGTCGAAACAAAACCATATGTCAGCTAAATATAGACAAACAATAAAATAATCTCGACACCTCGCCCAGGATGTAGCCACATCAGCTGTCATAGCTAGCCTTCAGCAGCAGGAAATTCTAGTATTTGGTATTGAGACAGACAACGTTAAAGATCCTGAAAAAAAATTGCATTAAATAGGCGAGAGTAACGCACCTTATATATGGATAAAAACTGATTCTCCTTATGACAGTTGACTGCTGAGGTGGACATGAACAGTATTTTAACCATGATTTTGTGTTGTTTTTTCCCCCAGATAGGAAACACATGACTTGGATCGTGAAATGGCCAGCTCTGTACTTTACAGTGTCAGAGCTTGCTCGTGTTCACTTAAGCAATGAAGTTTGACATTAGAATGTGAACATTATTGTCAACTACATCTTTCTGTCCTTAATACTTTCATTTTATAAATTCTAACTTCTGTTCTCAAATACTAAAACAGGGAACAAAAAGTACAACCGATGAACGCGGAGCATCTGCTATCTATGCCCAACGGCTAGACGACAATGAACTTAATGGATCGGCTTTACAGGTTAAAAAGACCTTCACCTTAGTATTATTGTAAACATAAGTGGCAGCATTTTAATTTTTGCAAGTTACCATCAAAAGCACATAATGCTATGTCCAGTAAAATTTTGTCAATGTACATTATGTAATGTCGCAATACAGTACACTCAATGTACCTAGAAATGTGTCGCAAAACTGTTCCTTCATAAGGGCTAATGATGCGGAGCAGTGTAGTATCGTCTTAGTACATATTGCTGTGTCGCAGAATTGCAACCTCCTAATAGTTAGTGCTGTGTCGCAGTATAGGACCGTCATAGTGCACAGTGTTGTGTTTCAGTGTAGTACCCTCGAAGCATAATGTGCTGTGCCAAGAATAAACACTCAAAGCACGTGGCGCTGTTTTACAGTTTAGTTCTTCATATCACAAAGTGCTGTGAGGTAACATAGTACCTCACAACACATAGTGTTCGGTGACAATATAAAACCCTCAAATTATGAATTATATAACACCTTCATAGTTCATTGTCCCCAATAGCAATTTTACGCCAACATAATGCATAGTACTTTGCAGTATATAGAATCATGTTGGAATATCATCATCAACATCACTCCTCCGGAGAATATATGGCACTGACAAATGTATACCCTTTCCTGTCCTAGGTTTCATTCTCTCTGACTGTCTGTCTGTCTCTATCTATCTATCTATCTATCTATCTATCTATCTATCTATCTATCTATCTATCTATCTATCTATCTATCTATCTATCTATCTATCTATCTATCTATCTATCTATCTATCTATCTATCTATCTATCTATCTCTCTCTCTCTCTCTCTCTCTCCTACGCGATATACCCCTGTCTTTCTTTCTTTTTTTGAGTTTGCCTCAATTCTCCGTCCAGTGCCTCTTTACTATTCAAGAAATCGCACTAATGACCTCTATCAACGAAGCTTTTATATGGTGCCTAGTTGGCAGGCAGGATAGTTGCGATTCGTTCATTGTCGTGCTTAGATAGGTTTTAAGTTATGTAAGGTCACGCCTGAGTATAGGAGATGGTGATAATACGTGAGAAGTAAGGTGTAAGAAATAGATTTTCACGAGTGAATAGATAAGGAGAAGATCTGTCTCTGGACTGAATAGTTTCTATAGTCCAGCCTATCTGTACCACTATAATTTAGTAACAGACAATCTTGCACCCCCTTATATTGAGAAATATAAGTTTACTATACACGCACACACAGACACACAGCTCTGTGACAACAAGACACACAAACGTGAAAAAAACTATGGGTAAATTTGGGTATGGGTCTAACCAACACACACAAAGTTAGTTCTTTTGTTGTTTATTATCACTAAACTTTACATCATCGAATATCTAAAAGAGAAAGAACAGATACATCAGAATTACATGCATAGAAAATATAACAGAATGCCTATGCCCTCCCCTCGTTGAGAAGATAAGAACCCAACCAAGTTAATAACCCCAAAGGTCAAAAGGTTAGCAATAGGTTATAGTATAGACAGTAATGAAACAAAATTCCTAATACGGGCTAATCCGTAAAGTAAACAATTGTTAAAGCAAAATAACTAGTTTCGTACAAGCTACAGTAAAAAGAAAATATGCAATATCTCTCTCTCTCTCTCTGTCATACGTGGCCACGTTCTCTCTCTCCTTACCTAATCTGGTGATATTTCCTGGAATGTACAGTTATCCAGAATATATTTTTATCGATATTGATAGTGTCAGGGTACAGTGCCAAATTTGGCCCCAGTCCAGCCTTGACAATGACTTTATAAGGTGGACGCCACGTTTGGTGAGGTAATCCTGGATCGCTAGTGTCCCCTCGAATTAACTATTCGAGAAATGGTAGAAACTAATGGTAGAAAAAAAATCGAGATCTAGTGTTCACAGCAAAGAATGGAAAAACAAATACTTCTGGTACTTGGACACCGCTAGTTGCTAAAATTGTTACTTATGATGGTAAGTAATTGATTGGTAAATCCTATCGGCCGGCTCTGTGGTGAGTGCCGATTCTGAAATAGCGTAACTCTTCTGGATAAATATCCTCTTGCAAAACGACTATCAGAGGTCGGGAGAACAATTATTGTTATTTCACCACAATGGGCTGATAAAAATGCAAGAAAATATATCTGGGTATTTTGTAAGTCCAGTTTAAAATTTACTATTAAAATGTTCGTTAGTCTCTGTGGCCCGTCCTGTTCACAACTGAAACTTTGAGACGCGTCAGCCAACAGAAGACAACTTTAATCCAATCAGTAAAAATTGAGACAAGGCCCAAGATATAACCACATAAAAGAGAACCGCTGGTCGCAGCTGATCATGTTGCCTAAAGGATAAAGGAACATTATGAAAAAATTACTACTAATTATAAATATATATATATATATATATATATATATATATATATATATATATATATATATATATATATATATATCATCATCATGTGACGTATTCTTTCCAGAACGTTGTCTCCATTACAGCTGCTCTGAACGCATATATATATATACGAGGGACGGTCAAAAAGTAATGCCTCGTAATTTTTAATGTCATTCAATAGGCAAGAAAGCAGATAAAATTCACATTGAAATGTAGCCCCAAGTCTGAACTTCAAAAATTTATTTCTCAATGTAGTCTCCGTTATTTGTTACAGTTTTTGTCCATCTTCTCACAAGGGCATGTATCCCCGGACGGTAAAAATGTGTGTCCTTTTTCCTAAACCACTGGCGTACGGCGCGTTTAAGGGTCTCGGTGTCCTCAAAGTGATGTCCGCGAAGATCTTCTTTCAGTGGTCCGAACAGATGGAAGTCAGAAGGTGCAAGATCGAGACTGTAAGGGGGATGTGGTAATAATGTCCAGCCAAATTCTGCAATCGCATCAATGGTGCGTTTAGCGGTGTGTGGCGTGGCATTATCGTGCAACATTAGTGCAGTTCTCTGATCTTTTAATGGGTAAAGTCGCCGAAGACCATCTCTAAGCTTCTTCAAAGTTTCAGTGTAACAGTCTGCATTCACCGTGTTTCCCTGTTCCAAGAAGTCGAGAAGAATCCCACCCTTCTCATCCCAAAACACGGAGGCCATAACTTTCCGTACAGGTGCAGGAGGTTGATGGCTATGGTTTTCCTTGTTTCTTTATGTCTGTCTGTCAACATTCTGGGTACCCACCGTGCACAAACTTTTGAATAACCCAGGTCTTTAATGATGTTCTGGACACTGCCTTTACTAATGGACAACATGGAAGAAAGTTCATCCAGTGTTACCCGATGGTCACCACGAATGATGCCATCAACTCGATGAATGTTGTGTGGAGTCACTGCGGTAGACGGACGGCCAGTCCGCTTTGCGTCAGCTATTGAGGATTGACCTACTTCAGCTTCGTCACAACGATGTACCCAATGTCGGACAGTGCTAACATCCACTGTTGAATCTCCATAAACATTCTTCAAACGTTCGTGGATGCGAATTGGGGTCTCGCCTTCAGCATTGAGGAATTCTATGACATAACGTTGTTTTAACCGAACGTCTTTGGCAGCCATTTTTAAACTGTTACAGTGGTGCCACCTGTAACTGAAACAGGTTGGTAATGCTATACAGTGCAGAAGAGTGTTTGACGAATCCTGCTAAATTTACAAATTGCACACCGATGCAGTATTTACATACATAAAAAATAGGAGGCATTACTTTTTGACCTTCCCTCGTATATATATATATATATATATATATATATATACATATATATATATATATATATATATATATATATATATATATATATATATATATACCCGGAAGGGGACGAGACATCTCTCATGCTCTCCGTCAGTCCTAATTAAAGTTAAAAGGCGCACGTTATGTCAAGCCTATCCTGTCTGATCGGTTATTATTTAATTTATCCATACGCGCACTTTAACAAATATCGCCTGTCATTAATAACTATTAGATTGTCGGCATCTGTTTAAGTCGCATGATATTTAAACAACCGTCACTTACAAAATTACACAAATGAAATAAACGCGAAAACTTTTCTGTCACTTATCAGTCGCCTAGTGTATTAATTAGACAACTAAACCGTCTCTTTCTGTGTGATAGCGGGTGATTAAATTTACATTACAACTGAAACATCTGGAATAAAAATAGCTACGCGTTATTTAATTCGCTAGTCTTAACACCTAGAAATCACAGTGAATTTAAGATGCTAGAACTTTTAACACTTTAATACGCTTAAGCACAAATTTATATATTGCCAGAAATCCCGTGAAACACCACGATGTATTAACACATTTATTTCCAGTAGTTAGACTCTCCGAAAAAAATCTGAGCGACAACTGATAATGATTTGAGAAAGACGCAGTTTATATAGGATCATATTGTTATGATCTCTATGAGATGTGAATTTTCTCACTCTGCTTCCCAGCAGAGAAATCTGAAACTGCGTTTCCCCGATCAAGGGTTTAACGGTCGCTTCTGCTGGCCGTTGCTGAACGACAACAAAGCTTAACCCGTGTAGCGGGCTTCCGTCTGAGAATTTCCCTGTTTCTCGAGATCAAAGAGATATCTTTCCCTGAATATACGAACATCACAGGATTTGCTCCCCTTATAGAGAAACTTCAAAAGGCCGTTACCTTTCACGGGTTTTCCGCGTGCGATTTGCTCGTCATTGTAATACTGACAGCTTCGCTCGCGTGAGAAACTTGCGTAGACGAACGTCATTCGCCCCCTGCTATGCTATGAATGACAGGTTGCGAAAGTTGGTAAACAAACTCGTTTGATATGGTGAAGTAAAAAGAGGCGTGGATTACAAGGTGAGTCAGACGGCAGAGAAATGTGTGACTTTGTTAGCGAATCTTAAAATTACGCTGAGGTCATGAAAGGCTATCAAGGATACAGAAGGCTTCATTTCCATTACACGTCGCACTCACATTGCTAGGCGATGTCGTTCTGAATGTTCTGGGTTCAAGTCTCTGTCGAGCCTATTCCTTCTATGGTTTTTCTGTTGTCAAGTTTTCTACTTCTTTATTTCTCTTGAGTGCCTGAAACATACTTTTATGTGTATTATTTATTTACTTTCCATGATCCTTGTTGAGTCCAGTCTGTATTACTCTGAAGGTCGCGTTATAGTGTCTTCAAAGTAATAGTACTTTATCATTGTTATCATCATCAACGTCATTCCTTATCATTCATCATTGAACTTAGGGCTGTAGCTATTGCTCGTCTCAGACTTATAGCTAGGGATGTGTGTTGTCAGTGGTGCCTAGCTGCTTTCCCTTGCTCTTCTATCGTACTTCTCTTTGGTCTCCTACACTGATCTTCCCCAGTGGCTACATATCGAGGACATATCTAGTCTATACTGTATCATTGTTTTTGAGAGCATATCCAGCCCCAATTGGGTACCAGAGCAACTCTGGGAAGGTTAAGGCGGCCGGCGTGATGCTGACCACATCACCCCTAGTGTGCCGATGGTCAAATAAATATGGGCCTAACACCATATTCCCAATATGCCTCAATGGGCGTGTAACGGGATCCTTTACCCTTTTAAAACGAATAGCAACTCATAACCTTGCATATAGCAACTCATAACCTTGCATATAGCAACTCATAACCTTGCATATAGCAACTCATAACCTCGCATATAGCAACTCATAACCGTGCATATAGCAACTCATAACCTTGCGTATAGCAACTCATAACCTTGCATATAGCAACTCATAACCTTGCATATAGCAACTCATAACCTTGCATATAGCAACTCATAATCTTGCATGGCATGGCCACAAGGATTCCCTTAGATAGGAAGAACAAAGCAATGTTGGAAATGTCCTTGGGTTACTCAAGTTGTTGGCAAACTTTGATTCTGTCATGAAAGAACATCTCAGGAGAAACACCCTGGTACCATACCATACTTATCTCCTTTATTGCAGAATGAATTTATTCAGCTGATAGCTTCTACTGTGCACCGGAAATTGTTACAGAGCATCCATAAGCAAATATGTTGGTCTTATGTTTGATTCTACTTCGGATGAGGCACATATAGAGCAAATGACACAAACAGTTCGTTCTGTTGATATTAATTTTCAGAAGAAAACAATTCATGTAAAAGACTCTTTCCTTGGTGTCGTAGATTTTTGATAGGAGAATTAAGACTTGGGTTGGTCCCTTCTGAATAGATTTGAATGAGTGATAGCCACAGTGAGAGATGATAATAGAAACAGATTTCCACGAGTGAGGTGGTAGAATGTGATAGAGGCTGTCTCTGAAATCGAGAAAATCTTCTATCTTTCACCTATCTTCTACGACAGATTTAGAGGAGTCAGACAGTCTAAACACATATATATTAAATATATATCTCCACTCACATACACACACACACACACATAAGACGACAGTTAGACGTACAGGCGTGGGAAAACTATAACAATGATTATATAGATATTATGGGAACGAACTGACCGCAACACTGGAATAAGTTTAGTTGTAGTTTAGTTATCATAGTAAACTTACGTCACAACATATAAAATTTCATCGAAAGCATATACACATAAAAATAAAAAATCAAGGAATGCTACAAGAATGATAGACCCGTTGGTATGATCTTTCCCCTTGATGTATAGCTCACAGTCCCGTTAGAAGAAAGTGATAGCCCCAGAGAGTCACAGATCATATGATTGATTCTAAGGTTGATTTTTTTCCCCTTTAAGGTATGGACAGACTTGATACTCTGATCTATTCTAAGGGAAAATATTGTTAGCAACCAAATCTTGCATAAAGAAGGTTAAGACCGCAAAATGGGTGCCAAAATACAACAATAAAGAAACACTCAGACGTGGCCACGTGCTCTCTTGCATACTTACAGCTTTGGTAGCAGCATCTGGCAACATAATTTTTAGGACATGCATATACAGAATCTTCAATAGTAGCCGTGGCCAAGATAACCCCAGTTCCAAAAAGAGGGGTTGAATTCACTGCTTCAGGGAACGTTGTCTTGGTTCTACTATTTTTAGGATATCTGTTTAAGTCACATTAAAATTGTCCAGGCACGTACGTTAACAGCTAGCACAGTGTCAAAATGGCTTAGGTTTCTAGAAATGAGGAATGTCAGGTCGATGTCTACTTTCAGGAAAGGACTATATTTGGTCACCACACCACTAGTCAAAACTCCGTCGGAATGTTACTGACGTTAATATGTTACTTGCCGCACGGGCTAAAATGTACTTGAGGTTTTTCTCTGGAAGAATCAAATCAGGCTCGATGGGCCCGTTACTTCTTTAAAATCTTTAAAGTTCTTGTAAAGGTTATAGACCAAGTCTTTAAGGACAGAATGTTTTTGTTCTTCACAGAAATTTTTCTTTACTTAACGCTGGCAAAGTTTGGGTTAACCACAGTTTTCTTCACTAAATAGAGGAAAAACACATATAAAACAATTATACATACTATGTACTCGTTATAACTTACATTTTAAACTGCAAGCGTACAGCTTGACTTATCATTTAAAACTTCCCGTGAAATAAGTTATATTTAAAAAATCAATCATCATGAATTAGAAATACATATAAATAATACTCATGAGGCATCAGTGCATTTACTAGTTAGTTTAAAATATTCCCGACTGAGTATTTAGCAGTTAAACTTAATTCCTTATAGCTACCTGGTTTTAAGCTAGAAATTATAATTTATTCTGCTTTCCACTGAAACACGTCAGGTAGAGAATATAACAGACTTATAAATTAAGCACTCTGCACAAAAATCTAACTAGTGAAATATGAAATAAGCGATTATCACTTTAAACACTCACAAAATATTAAATACTTAATATAATATTTACCTCCGAACAGAACTACAGATTAATACCACGAACTAGAATCATTCAATATAATGGTAGTCTAGAACTCGGCAAAGATTGCCCAGAAACTAAAGACTTAGCAATACACAAGATATTCTTCTAGCCTGGCGATCTGTCTACTGCAGATTTAGGAGTACGAATGAAAATCTAGTTTCAAACTCTGGTTAATATCTTAAACCAGACAAAGGGTCCCACTATTTCCAAAAAAACCCGATCTCTCCCCTTTCCTAACACCTACGTACCTTAGACGCTGGACATAACATGCCAAACGCGTCTTAGACACCTCACGCTACGAAAGCTGGCTGAGAGTGCCGTGACAGAGGAAATTACCAGACAAATGTCTCATTCTGCGCCGTGCAGATGTCGGTTACCTCACGCCGGAGAAACGTTCGTGTCAGGTGAAAATGCTAGACCAAAAGTCTGCTCCTATGTCTGAGTATGAAACATAATCACACATCTCGTCTGACTGCAGCGACTGACACGTTATATAATAACATGCGTGCGCGTTTCTAAATGAGAAAAGAAACAGGCGAAAGTTTGAATAGGAAAATAGTAATGTTTATAATCGCAAATGTAGGAATGCGAAAAACACAGGAAAAGGATAAAAGAGCGATAATAAAGTGGAGGACACGGGTAGAAAAAGAAAGGAAATATAGAAAATTTATTGATCATAATCTCTACGCGACACTTGGATTAATCCAATTAAAACAGAAGGATACTGAAAGCATTTTGGAAGTCCCATAACCATTATGCAGATGCAAGATAAAATGAAAAAACGCGATGAGAGGTCACAACAAGTGGGTCTGAAAATACACCGGCAAAAGACAAAGATAATGAGAATAAATGCAGTAAATGATAACAAGAGTGATCTTGCAGAAACACTACTACAAGATGTAGAAACATACATATAGCTTGGTAGCAATATAGACAAAGTTGGAGGGACAGACAGTGATGTCAAAATAAGTATACAAAAGCAAGAGGAGCTTTCATTGCATTGGGAAACAAACACGAAAATAAGAATCTTACTTACTTACTTAGTAATCCTTCTTCTATCGTGAAGTATAGAGGTTTGAAGGAGTGAGCGCCATACTATCATATTCGCTGTTTTTGAAAGTAAGAAACTTCAACTAAAATGTCAAGTCAGTCCTATTGTATGGCTCTGAAACATGGAGAACAACAAAAACAACGACAAAAAAGCTTTCATAAATGGGAATAGAATGTTTGAAATAGTGTGACAAAGTCACAAATGTTGAACTGATGACAAGAACCAGACAAATGCCAATGGAGATGAGAAGAAGACTCTGGAGATGGATAGGACACACATATTCAGGAAATCTGTTGATAGCATCACAAGGCAGTCCTTGCTCTGAAATCCCCAGGGAAAGAGAGGCACAAGTAGGTATATCAACAAAAACACATGGAGAAGAAAACTATATACAGAAGTGAAAATGATGAGCAATACAAGGTACATGGAAAGAACTTGAGCTGATGGCACGTGACATGAGGACTTGGCATGTGTTTGTTGAAGGCCTATGCTCCTTGGGGAACTAAACGGTATTGACTGATTGATTGAATGTATATGAGGGAGCTCACATGGTTTTATTCTATCTCTTCAGGTTCGGGTTGTTCAGGGACGTGAACCAGAACATTTTCTTAGAATATTTCAAGGAAAGATGATCATTCTGCTGGTAATGTTTTGCAGTTGTTGAATTTCTGTGCTATTTTGTTTGCTTCATCTTGAACTTTTTAATTGTTGAGCAACAACACACAAATTACAGAGATTGTGAACATGGTTGCAGGGGTTATATAAGTGATTAAATGGAAATGGTACTAAACAAGCCAAATATTAAACAATGTCTCCTTTAATTTATTTAGGGCGGCATTAATAATGAAGAACCCGACTCGCCCGTTCGGATTTTTCAAGTGAGGGGATCCAAAGATTCCAATGTTAAAGCAGTTCAGGCAAGTACTGTTTTGCTAACACGGTGTCTGTTAACGTAACTATCATTAAATGTATACCAGCGTCAAAAGGCATTAAGAATATTATTAGGCTTTGTGAAAATGTTAATTTTTCCTGACATTATGTATCAGCTTATTTAGATATAAATTAAATATTAATATTTTTCCTGGACGACCTATGCTAAGCAAGAAAGAAGGCTCAATACCTTCCATTTGCGGTGTCTACGCCGCATCCTCGGCATCTCGTGGAAAGATAAAGTGACAAATGTCGAGGTGTTGTCACGTGCTGGCCTTCAAAGTATGTACACGCTTCTTAGACAGCGCAGACTTCGCTGGCTTGGCCATGTTCGCCGCATGGAAGATGGTCGCATCCCAAAAGATATCTTCTACGGACAATTAGCAGATGGCAAGAGAACAGTTGGGCGACCACAGCTGAGGTTCAAAGATGTGTGCAAGAGAGATATGAGGGCACTGGACATGGATCCAGCAACATGGGAGGATGAAGCTGCCGATCGCACTAAGTGGCGATGCTATTTACGGAGCCACCTCAGATTGGGCGAAGAGAGGCTCACACAAGAAGCAGAGGTGAAGAGAAAACGTCGAAAGGAGCACCAGGAAAATAAGCAGCTGAGGGCTGTCACCTCAGGGGCGCATTCCCATAGTCAGTTATGACTGAAGGGGCTATTATTATTATTATTTTTCCTGACATTATCTATCAGCTTATTTAGCGACATATTTTAATGTAGTTATGATCATATTCCATTTATTCATGTCGCTATCACCTTGACAGCACGCCACTAATGCGCTTTGTTTTTCTATGTGAACGCACATGTGAGAATGGGCAGTTTTACTTGATTTTATTTTCACTGTTTAGAGAGTTGACGTTTCTATCCGCTTTCATGAATACCTGGTATGATGTCTTTAAAAATCGCATCTGTTATGTACACAGGTGCTTCCACGTGCTGCGTCGTTGAATTCAAATGACGCATTTATTATTGAATCGGAGACGCACGTGCATCTATGGTATGGGAAGGTAATTATAGCCCCGTGTTGTGCATTAAATAATGTACATTGTACAAACACCACCACACAATTTAGTGTTTTTATGTTTGATTTGTTCTTGGTTCTCTATAGCTATATAATTTATTTTCTATGTTCGGTCAGGTACGAACATTCTGCGCCTAAAGCTTCAGAAAACTACAGGAATAACATGATATATAATTTACTCACCGCACTAATTTTGTTCACAGATGTACACCAAAATGCATACGTCAAATTGATGTGCGGTACCATGTGTTCATTAATAAAAGTAAAACTTTATATTTATTTCTATTTCTTTTATATCACGTGGATATTTGTTCAATGCTGGAAGAACTGACTTCCAAGTAAACACGTATTCTCAAATTCATTTAGGAAATAATGTATTGTCGCTTTCAAGCAATTAAGATCAAAGATCTTTAACTTTCTAATTCCCTTTAAACGTGTGCAAATCCAAAAACACAAGACCCAGCGAAGTTCATAAAAATTAAAGCCAGACCCATGTCTGTATCACATAAGTTTTGAGTCCGCCGGCTTGGGACAGTATGATGGTTCTTATTGCTTTTTCTCTGCAGTTCGAAGTCAGGCGAACGAAAAATTTACTGACTTTTAAACTAACACTGATGTAACAGGCTCCTTGTCTGTGGATGGATTTACATGATTACTTATCACAAGCGAAATTTGGATAGCACCATCGAGAAACCCAGCTGCAACAAAACTGGGTAATCGGCGATATTGCAAACTAAAGTTGAGCAAATCCCCACTACGCTTAAAGGCTAAATAAGGAAGATAATTTACATTTAACCTTTAATAAAGTACGTATAGCGTGTATGTTGCGCTACTAGCTAACCATTTCAAAATATAATATTCAGTGATTTTGAGGTAGTTCTGTTATAGTTACACAAGTCAAACAAATTGTAAAGTTATTTGCAAAGTACTTTCTTTTTCGACTTAGAAATGACTAAGGCCAGCGCTGGCCTATCCTCTTGCTATTTTCATTTCCCAGTTCCATTTCATCGAAACTACATTTGAATTTGTAGAATATTTGGTAATTTCTTGTCTTCGCAGTCATACTGATCGTATGCTTAACATCTATACTGCAGTAACCTATTACTAGTTCATTAATAAATAAATAAACTTTCAATTGATATTTATTGTAAGTTTGTAGCATTTATACTTCTGAAGTTATTAACGATTAAAACTACCAAGACGACCTGTTTGTTGACATCATATCTGTAGAGAATGGTGTACTTAGATCAGAAAGTCTTCTACTAAGAGGAAAATGCTACTTTTCGTTGAAAATCATACCTGCAGTGCCCACTCGAGCTTCCATACTTTGCCGGTTGCTAGCTGAGCTGTTTGCGCATGCGCCGAGAAGTTGACATCTGCAGGCCTCGTCTAGACACATTTTTTGTTCCGCAAAAAGAACTGCCATTTATTTCAAATTACAAGTCAATATGCAGCTGAAGAAAAATACTATCTACATCTTCCACGATTGTTACCAGTTCCTGCACTGTCGTGTGGTGAGTCACTGGGGCAACTACTACAGTAGTTTTTGCCAGGAATAGTCTATGAGATATAGATATAAGGTCTCTAGAAATTGGCTCGTTAAGAAAGAATAAAGACCTATTCGAGATAGGGACAAGAAGACAGGAATGCGAATGCTTTCCACTAGACAGTGTTTTCTAATTAATTATGGAAAGAGTTCTGTTTCCCCACGACCTTAGCTTCTGCCCTTAGATCCCGTAAAGAAAAAAGCCCCCAACCTCATCTGAGTAGAGAAAGGTTCCTATAGGTGAATATGTAACACCGGCAGCACGAGTGATACATTAACAAACTCTTGATAATGATCAACCGATCGTTGGGTTTATTAATGAAATATCCACACATATAGGGTTAGTAATGGTTAGAACGTGATGATGGTGAAAGACGATTCACACAAAACACACAGATGAGATAATAAAATTACAGTTAATTAAGTAATAGTTAATTAAGAATGAACTGGTGTAAAGTGAAATGATGATGTGATATGATACGTGTTACCAAAATGGTGAGTACTCTACACAGTCCATGTGTCTCTAAATGCTTCTCCTAGATATGAGGATTCACATGTATGCATAAAATGTCCCAAGTTGTTATACGTTATGTCGAGTGGGGTATCTCTAAGCTGAGGACGTTCTGATGAATACTGTTGTCGTACGGAGAACGCTGACGAGATATCTATGTATATTCCTTCACTGTTTGAGTATATCTCTGTAGTGTTGATCAACAGTTAATAGCTGTCATATGAACAAAAGGTCTGTTGTCTAATCTCCCGAGGGTACTGGTCAGACTGGATATCTTCACGAAATGTTAGTGGTATGTAGACTCATAATCTTGCGTATGTAGTCGTGATTCATATACTTTCGAGTCTGCTTCATAAAATGCGCTTAAGAGTGTGTTGCACGTGGTATAAATATGCGATTCCTCTTTTGAGCTCTTTTGCTTGACTTCAGATAATAATGATCTTTCGAGTGAGTTGAATTTATGATGACTCTGTATTGAACTTGTGATAACGATGTATTGAACTTGTGAGCAAGCAGTATATGGTGACGAAAAATGCTGCGTCCACCTTATGACTTGTGGGTGAGACAATATTCCTTTTTAATTGAGGAATGAAAGATGTCCTATGGCGAATTCTGCTAGCCAAATGTCCGTTTTTGATAACTTATTTCTGGTTAGACGTCAGACACGTTGCGTGTAGACTCAGACTTCTGATGAACTTCTTTTCCCTTCGCTAAATCCTTTAAGAACACAATTAATCACAGAACTGAATTATCATCCACTCTAAATAAACACGTGTATTAGTGTAACTGTACTTTTCTCTTGTTGAGGCGATCACTGGCCCAAGACAGTATACATGTTGTTAGGTGTGTAGTGCGAGCGGATGATGAACTGAGTGTGGGTGCGAATGAAGGCGCGAATGTGTTTAGGCTCATATGTATGTAGACCCTGCAACCCATACACTCACATGCAGTAGTCAAGGATGCTTGGACACTGCAGACACGTTTCAAAACATTTATTGACGAGAACACACATGGCATCAACAGGAACAGTCATTGTAAACAAGGTCATGCGACCGGAAATCGATAGGTATACATTAGGCATTCAGCAAGCTGGTAAACATTTGAATATTCGTGCATGGTCAATACAATGTTCTTCAATAAGGACAGTTCGTGGCGTCACCCTGGGATTACTGACTAAACGCTCTTAATCACTTTGACACATAGGTGCAACTTGGCATTCCCCGCCAATTGCACATTATCAGGCTGTAGTATAATAGCCGAAAACACAGGCCTCGTTCTGACGTCGGCTGTGTACTTCTGATAAGCAGGTTACCATCAACCCTGCAGTAATGCTTATTGTAGACATAAATTCCGCCAATCTGCGGTTCCCACAATATATCTTCGTCACTGGATTTCTGGATGGTATGAAGACTAATAGTCTTGGATGGCTACCTTGAGCACAACATATATGTTCTGTAATGGAGGACCGGTGAGCTGCAGTTCACAGACTAATCAATCTTCTAACATGTTCTGCTACCGAAAGCATAGTAATGGAAAAAGTCGGTATTACCTGTAACCGCGTCCACAGAACTTAACAAGGAACTCTGCTGTCATTCCAACGCACAGAGATTCACTGGGGAAAACTGCCAGTGCAGTCACTTCGAAGATTCTTCCCGAAAAACACAATGGACTCTCGTCCCTTCAGAAACCAGGACACTCCCCGGCTTGCCGGAAGTCTAACTCAACTCCCGCTTAAAAAAACCTGCCCATGGGCATACGCCGAACTGTCTACCTTTGACCCTAAAGGTCAAACACAATGAATGAATAAACAAGGGAAGACAACCCCTAATCAACCTGACATCGCAGGTAAAGACACAATTATTCTTATGATAAAACATAAGCAAATAACTTGACAGATGACTCCGTCAAAAATGACAGCAACAATTAGGCTATGCGTTTTTGGGTTTAATCTCTTCCTCACAAGGTTAAAAAACTGGACTTCTACACTCTAGTAGATTATGCGGTATTATATATTTCTGGAAGTCACCTGGCCAAGCTGGGCATCCAATATGGTAAACCAACGCTTGTCTGAACCGCGGTGAGACGTTTTCCCCTGGCCAATCTGGGCGTCCAATGTGGTGTCACAGAAATTACCGCATGCCCATGTTTGATTCGGATGACCATATGTGTTTTTACCTGATTTATCACGATGCAATGTGGGCTTCAAACGATAATGTCGGGCATGTGGACTCAATCAAAGGATTTTATTTCCCCCGATGAAAGAGCAAATGTGGTTCTCTAGATACCGGTTGCGAGTAATCACAACGATGAAATAGCAAATATGGATCGCAAATGTTGCATGAAAGAGCAAATGTCGGAGAAAATACAATACGAAAGATGTAGGAAAAGATAGAGCAATAAGGCCTTTGCGCTCGTTTATCACATGCACTTATCCGGATGTTCCAGTATTGCTTACTACAATTTCGACACGCTTTCAAGCAATATCAAGTTAGAAACTTATCTAGAGGTTGTCCGTTGGAGAAGAAAATGGCGAGCTTTCGTTGTAACGCTGTGCTGACCACTGAAGAAGATCTCTACCCCTCCCGCTGAGCCTGGAAGAGTCTGTTGCCAATCAGAGTGAGGCCGTTCTGAAAGCGGGTCCTTCTTTTTTGGACAAGAAAAGAAGCTAAGTGGTCTATTTTTATCCATTGTTTCATTGGTACAGTATACTTGGGGTACAGCCTTTTATTTTCTTTACATTGCATGTTACATGTCATTTTCTTTTCATCACGGGTTTGGTGGAGTGGCGACCTTTTTTCCAGAATTTTAAGCTACAGCTAGGATCTGGAAATTAGGTTTTCTATAGGGACTTTGTGTAATATTTTTGTATTGAAACCCAGCTCACAACGCTGTAGATTTTTGTGTTCGCTACAGAAGAATTACCATGCATGTATTTAGCTGGGACGTTGTCGCATAGAGATTATGATCAATACATTTTCTATATATTCTTTTTTTCTTCTACCCGTGTTCTCTATTTTATTATCACTCTTTATCCTTTTCCTGTGTTTTCGCATTCGTACGTTTGCTACTATAAACATTACTATTTTCCCATTCAAACTTTCGCCTGGTTTAGTTTTCTCATTTAGAAACGCAGTAGATTACCTAACGTGTCAGTCCCTTGCACGAGATAATTTTAGGTGAATATTCGTCCAGTAAGACATGAGAGCAGACAAATTGTCTACATTTGCACCTGTCACGCGAGTTTCCTTGGCTGAGTTGCTCGGTGAGGTGTGAATCGCGCCAGACATGCTCGCTCAGAGCAGACAGAGTGTCTAGCATTTCTCAGCTAACACGCGCGCTCTCGGTCAGTTTATTAACGTAGGTGTGAAGACGCACCGGTGGCAGTTACGGCATGCGTCTAAGCTAACGTAGGTGTTAGGAGAGGGGAGAGATCGGGTTTTTGGAAATAGTAGGAACCTTTGTCTGGTTTAAGATATTAACCAGAGTTTGAAACTTGATTTCACTCATTCTCCATTTGCAGTAGACGTGGTCACTTCGTTCTAGATACTTAAACTTATAAGTGAACACTCATAGTTTCGTTGTGATACCGTAGTTCTTTGTTGAGGTAAATATTATAATTAATATATCTAGATTTTGCGAGTGATTAAGTGTTAAATCGCCTATATTTTATCCTACTAGTTTCTTTTGTGCAGAGTGATTAATTTATAAGTCTGTTATATTCTCTGGTCGACGAGTTACAGTGGAAAAACAGAATAAATTACAATTTCTAGCTTAAAATCATGTAGCTATAATGAATTTAATTTAACTGCTAAATAATCAGACGAGAATATTTTTCTAAACTAACTTATAACTGCATTGCTACATCTTGAGTATTGACGGGATACGTATGTATTCCTAATTCATGATGATTGATTTTATCTGTAACGTATTTCACGGGAAAGTTTAAACGTCAAGTCAAGCTCTACGCTTGCAGTTCAAAACGTAAGTTATATTGAGTACATAATATGTAAAAATATTTCATATGTGTTTTTTCCTTTATTCAGTGAATACTGGGGTAACCCAACTCTGCCGGCGTTTAGTACAGAGACATAACTGTGAGAAACATAAACATTTTATATCTTTAACCACGTGGGTTTTTCAAGTAACACCTGTCTGACAGGGCGTGTGCCTTCAGAGATAGACAGAATACCAATCCCACTAACGGGTTTTTTTTTTTAAAGAATAAATGCTATACTGGGCCTTCGAGCCAGATCATATTTCTTCACAAACTCTAATGTACATGCTGCCTTGTGGCGAGAATAATTACAGAAAAAACATTAACTTTTCCGACATTATTTGACCAAGTGTGTGGTGAACCAAGATTATCTATTGAGAGAAGTTGTCCACCGGTCATCTTCCTAATTAAGGGAAACCTCGTGTTCTGACACTGTGTGCCCGCTGAAACCCTAACTCTTACCCCGTGCATAAGTGACATTAACTTAAATCTGTAAAGAAAGAACGATCGCCTGAAGAGGACGCTCCCCGGACAAGGTGAATGAAACCAATATCTACAGAGCTCGGTATCCACTTCATCCACAGATAGACAGATTAAATGAAGTGTTTACTAAGGCTTGCACCAGACGGTGAACAACCGCACGATTGTAGGTAAGGTTGTGTGAGTCAGGGCCCTGATGAGAGAACCGAGTGAAAGTAGACTTAAGGATGTTCTTCGTTTGATTCACTCACTTTGTAACTTTCCTAATGCAAGATTTTGTTGCTAAACTATATTTTTCCTTAGAACAGATACTGCTATCAAAGTAAGTTCATACCTTCAAAAGGGGAAAATATTAGACCCAAATCATATGTATCGGTGACTCTTTGGGCTATCATCGTTCTCCTAACGGGACTGTGGGCTAAACATCGAGGGAAGATCATAACTGTGGGTCTATCATTTCTTGTAGACATTCCATGATTTTTATGACTATTTGTATATGCTTTGATGTAATTTTATGTGTTGTGATGGGATTTTAGATGATAATTAAAACTGCCCTTAAACTTAATCAGCGTGTTGGTCAGCTCGTTCTAGAATATCTATATAATCATCTGTTATAGTTTTCCCACGTCTGTACGTCTAACTGTCGTCTTGTATGTGCGTGCACATGAGTGGATAGAATATATATATATATATAATATATATGTGTTTAGACTGTCTGACTCCTCTAAATCTGTCGTAGAAGATAGGTGAATTGAGAAGATTTCTCGATTTCAGAGACAGTCTCTATCACAGTCTACCATCTCACTCGTGAAAATCTATTTCTATTACTATCTCTCTTTGTGACTATCACTTATTCTAATCTATTCAGAAGGGACCAACCCAAGTCTTAATTCTCCTATCAAAAATCTACGACAGACTTCATGTCCCCAATGTAACTTGTGTTTGTCTCTTTTAACTTGTTTTTTCTGCATTTCTTGTTTGTATCTTGTTGGTCTTCCCTAACTCTCCCTTAATTATATACATAATTATTCGTCGTCTTTCGGCTTGGTGCTGTTTTTTTCTCGCAGGAGTAAGCTTTGTTCAATTTTTATACACTTTTCATCCCTTGTTTACTTTTACTATTGTCTTGATTTACTTACCTGTACTGTCTTGATAGTCACAATTGTCTATATCCGTATTATTGGCTTCATAATTTTTTGTTAATATTTGAATACATATTTAAATAAACATTAATGCTTGGGTGAATCTGGCATTGGTGCTGTTCATAACTTAACATTCATTCCTTTAAAGTTTAGACTAAGTAAGTTATACATTACCTTAAAGCATGTCTTCGCTAGAGCATTTTATCCAGTTGGTGAGAAACTGTTTACAAGGCAAAGCTTTCAAGGAGTTTGCCTTAGAACAGGTGGCAAAAGAAGAAAAAAGATTGCAGATGTGCGAGAAGATAGGAGGAGACAGGAAGAAATTCAGGAAAAGAAATTGGCTATGGAGTTAGAACTAGAAAAAGAGAAAAGACAACATGAGAAGGACATCGCCACTCTTGAACTTTAAAAATTGAAATTACAAAATGTTGGTAAACAAAACCATACTGAGGGTGAAGGTACCTCAAACAAAGGTAACTCTGGGTCTGGTAAAATACATTTACCTAAATTCTAACCTAATGTTGATGATATCTCAGTTTTTCTTAAACGTTTTAAAATTGTATGCAATGCACACATAATTGATAAATCTTTGTGGTGTAGCAAATTGATGGAGATATTAACTGGAGATGCTTTATGCTGTAAGCATTATGGACGATTTATCCAGAAATAATTATGATGCTGTAAGGATACTATTACTGAAGAAATATCAGTTAGATGAAAACGGCTATTGCCTATGCTTCAAGATGCTACAAACGATTTTTCCAATTTTATTGCATCCATCAAATTGTGTTTTAATAGGTGGATCGAACTGCCTAAAATAGAACATTCATTTGCTGCTCTTATGGATTTTGTGCTGAGGGACAGGTTCATGTCATCCATCAGTCCATCTTTTCTTTCAAATTTACATGAACGAAAGCTACAATCTGTGGAAGTTGTTGAGGAACTGTGTCACCAGTTTTTGACTGCTCACCCTGGCACGGTGGTAACTCTGAAATAAAAGAGGCACTACCTGTTGCATCTGCAAGTTCCTGGAATACAAATAGTACAAGACTCATCCTATAGTATGGAACGAAATTTCAGTTGCAGTAACCAAAATTTTGGATCTTTCAGAGGACAAAACAAATTTGGTCATCATTCTCCTCCTATTAGAGAGAACTTTCGACAATCTGGGGGTGGAGATGGACCACAAATCAACTTTAATCAATCTAACAGAGGATTCAAAGGAGGTGACAACTCCTAACGGAACAGAGGAAACCGATTCTATGATGGTGAGGACAATCAATATCATCCTCCCATACCGTCAAATAACTACTATAATATTAGAAATCGAGGACATAATTCCCAGCAGAATAATCATTCAAACTCTCGTGCTAATTCTGCACAAACTGGTCATGCGGCAGCAGTGGTGACTCAGAATAATGAAGGTACTAATCATGGTCACGGATCTCTAGTATTCCACAGGGTTCTATTGAACAATCAGTTGGTGACAGTTCTAAGAGACACATATTGCACGACAGTGGGTGTCAGAAGATCTCTTGTGCATCCATCTTGCTTCACAGGAAAAGTGTTGAAATGTGTTACATTTGGTGGCACTGTTGCGATTTATCCAACAGCTATAGTAGATATTGCCACGCATTTCTTTACTGGTAAAATTACAGTGTGTTTATTACAGAAACCAGCAGCTGATTTAACAATTGGTTCTATCCGTGATATTAAGGATTGCACTCCTGAGGAAATGACTTGGGAGAACTAACATTTGTTGGATGCCAATGCAGTCGTTACCAATACGCGGGCACTGTCCCATGAAAAAAAATGACATAGGGTTAAATGATGACGATCAAGATATGCAACTTCATCCTCCCATTACCAGAGAATCATTTAGTGAGTTACAGAAGAATGATGGTTCTTTAAAAAAAATTTTAAGACGGTTAGATCAGTCTAGAAAACAGGGACACCACCAACGGAGTGGAACAAAGGAATAATTGTCAAATTTCCCAAGAAGGGAGATCTTGCAGACTGCAATAATTGGAGAGGAATCACTCTTCTCTCAGTTCCCAACAAAATACTAGGCAGGATAATTATACAGAGAATTTCAAAAGCAGTAGAACACAAACTGAGGAAAGAACAAGCAGGATTTAGAAAGAACAGAAGATGTGTAGATCAAATATTTACCCTCAGGAACATTATAGAGCTGTGCTCAGAATGACAAAGACAGCTGTACATTAATTTTGTTGATTTTGAAAAGGCTTTTGACAGTATACATAGGGACAGTTTACTGAGGGTTTATGGAATTCCAAGCTGCATAATGTCAATCATAAAAAGCCTCTATGCCAACTTTACGTGTAGCGTTGGGCAGAGCAACCTAACCTTTGAGGTGAAGACAGTAGTACGACAGGGATGCCCCTAATCAACCACACTATTTTTAACAGTGATTGACTGTGTGATACGCCAGACAACAGAGGGCAGTCCAAGAGGAATAAGATGGACTACATTTTCTACATTAGAAGATCTGGAATATGCAGATGGCATTGCACTACTAGCACATTCACATCAACACATCCAGGAAAACACGGATAGACTTAATAAGTATAGCCAGCAGGTGGGCTAGAACATCAATCTAAAGACGTCAGAGGTCATGACGCTCAATGTGAGCAACCCTGAGCCCATATCAGTAAGGAATCAGCAACTGGAACAGACAGACACCTTCACATACCTAGGATGCATAGTAACACCAGACGGCGGAGCAAGCAAAGACATCAACAACAGAATGGACAAAGCAAGAACAGCCTTTTTTAGTCTAAACAACATCTGGAAGTTCTCTCGGTACAGCACAAGCCCAAAATTAAGATTATATCAGAGTTGTGTGCTTTCTGTGCTTCTCTAAGGTGCGGAATGATGGAGAGTTACAGAGAAGGAAATGTCGAAATTGTCATCTTTTCACACAACATGCCTAAGAAAAATTCACCGAATCTTTTGGCCGAATACCATCACCAACCAAGATCTGCTTACTCGGAGCAAGCAAGAGGACATGCACACCATCATAGCTGGCAGACGCTGGAGCTGGGTTGGCCATGTCCTCAGAAGAGACCCGATGCCATCACAAGATCATACTTCTTTTTCCTCATCAGCTGTCATTCATGAAGAGCAATCTTCATTCCCTGATGTGCCTTTGCAACTTCCAGTCATGCCCGTGCATGCTACTGAATCTTGGGAGGATGTATCTATCTGCTAGGATCTGTCATCCGAACAACAAAGTTATATCAAAACTCTTCTCGAGTCATATAAGGAGGTTCTTACTGACATACCAGGTTGAACTTTGATCATCTCACATGATATTGTTCTTACAGATTATCGGCCCATTCGTGTACAACCCTATTCTATTCCTTTACACTTTCAGGATTAGGTCGAAAAAGAGCTTGATGAAATGTTGCAACTTCATATCATTTCCCATTCAGACTCTGCATACTATTTTCCAATGGTGATAATCAGAATAAAGATAATAAGGTTAGACCCTGTATCGATTTTAGACAACTTAATACTATTACACAGTCTGACGCAGAGCCAGTGCCTATTCTCGAGGACTTATTAGCAAAACTCTGAGACGCTACTTACTTCAGTAAATTCGATCTCTCAAAAGGTTACTGGCAGGTTCCTTTAACTAATAGAGCTAAACCTCTGACTGCTTTATCAACTCCTAGAGGTCTCTTTGAATGGAATTTCATGTGTTTTGGTCTTATGAATGCGCCTGCTACATTCATTAGGATAATGAGAAGAATCTTCTCTCGTAGGTCTGATATCATTACCTACATAGATGACATTTATCTTTTTAGCGACTCATGGGACGAACATATGTCGGGTCTCTAATCACTTCTTGAAGCCCTTCGTTCCCATAACCTCACGGCAAAACCCTCTAAAATTCATATTGGTTTTTAGAGAAATCTATTTTTTGGGACCCATTGTAGGCTTTGGATGTCTCCATACTGAGGAACAGGAGGTTTCGAAAGCTCTCAACTTGTCAGTTCCTAAAACTAAGAGACACGTTCGGAGTCTTTTGGGTCTGGTGCAATTCTATGACAAATTTATCCATAATCTGTCTTCGATTAATGCTAATTTGTCTGCCTTGTTACAAAAAGACTCTCCCAACGTGGCACGTTGAAGTGAAGCATGCCAGACTGCCTTAGCTTAAATTAAATATTATTTTTCATCACCGCCTATATTAAAATTGCCAGATAAAAGATTACCTTTTGTTCTTCGCACTGACGCCTCTCTGATAATCTATCTTGACGGAATATTAATATAGCATTTGAAAATTACTTCTCTCGAAGAAATGCCTCCAGCATCGGCATAAATATATGAAGTGTCGATCTGGCTACCCGAAGTAACGCACAAAAGGAATTTCATAAGCAAGAAACGGTTGCTGGGGCTATCGACATGGACGATGCATACAAGAATGTGAACTTTTATTGTTATTGTTGATAAAAATTGACGTCATTGCATTGCAGGCAAACCCATAGATGCTCAGTCTCCTTCAGCAAATGTCAAAGGGTATGAATGCCAGATTCACTCAAGCATTAATGTTTATTTAAATATGTATTCAAGTATTAACAAAAAATTATGGAGCCAACAAGTGACAAAAAGATACAGACAATTGTGACTATCAAGACAGTAGAGTTAATAAAATCAAGACAATAGAAAAAGTAAGCAAAGGATGAAAAATGTATAAAAATTGAACAAAGCTTACTCCGCGAGAAAAAAATAGCACCAAGACAAAAGACGATGAATAAATACGTTTAGATTTAAGGGAGAGTTAGGGAATACAAACAAGAAATGCAGAAAAAAACAAGTTAAAAGAGAAAACAAAAAGTTACAATGGGGACATGACGTCACAGCTAAACAGATGCATAGTAATTCTTTTGTAGCGAACATAAAATTCTACAGCGTTAGGGAGCTGGGTTTCCATACAAAAATATTACACAAAGTCCCTATGTTCTTTTCCTAAAAGAAAAAGGTCGCCACTCGTCCCGTGATAAAAAGTAAATGACACGTAACATGCAATGTAAAGAAAATAAAAGGCTGTACCCCAAGTGTAATGTTGCAATGAAACAATGGATAAAAATAGACCACATAGCTTTGTTCTTTTCCTAAAAGAAGGACTCGTCTTAAGGAAGCTCGAGGTGGCACTGCAGATATGATTTTCAACGAAAAGTAGCATTT
Source organism: Oreohelix idahoensis (assembly GCA_024509875.1). NCBI lineage: Eukaryota > Metazoa > Mollusca > Gastropoda > Stylommatophora > Oreohelicidae > Oreohelix > Oreohelix idahoensis. The sequence goes on along the minus strand of JAMPIV010015393.1, from coordinate 90,161 downwards.
TCCTCTTAGTAGAAGACTCTCTGATCTTAGAAAAAATTCCCCATACTGGCCACCAGATTAGCTTTATGGTGTTATGGTGTGCACTTGAAGATTCGTGCGAATGTGTGGGTGCGAATGGTTGTTCAACTGATACATGCATAAACCGAACACCATAACTAATGAAACTGCAAGTCAATATGTGATATCAAAATATTGCTGAAGACTGTTCACGATTCAAAACATTTAATGATACTTCTCGACAAAGGGCAAAGGCTCCACAATTATTCATTTACACAGATCATTGAAATATCCTGCTAACGTCCTAGTCCGTCCTCAATTATCAATTAGCCCGGCAGAATTACAAACGGTCAATATCGTGGTCGCCGTCCATTACATTCATCGTCATCTGTCTTGACAGAATATTAATATAACAGTTGAAAATTACTTCTCTCCAAGAAATCCTCCAGCATCGGCATAAATATATGAAGTGTCGATCTTCAATCAGATCTGCAAACACTTTCGTATAACATTACTTTAAAAATCCATATTCTGACGGACACATTTGAGGATTCTAAACACACACGTCCGAACTAGTCGGAGGACACAATCGAAAAGCTCATGAAAGTTAACCGTTGGTATCCAAAGCAGACAGTGATGACGTCATACCTTGATACGTCATAAATATATTAAATGGTGTACGTTTACAAGTAGTGCATTATCGTGTCCGCTCATCTTGCGCACAACCATTTCTTCCAATAGAGCATATGACTGTGTGCAAGAATGAGAGGTAACACCATCACATAGACAACTCGATGACTCAGGCATTATAAATGCTTTGAGGTATTTCAACACCAGCATACAGAATGCGGAGGTGCCGGAAGACTGGCATCATAGTTATCTGCGACCACTTCTTAAACTTGGTAAAGATCCCACACTGCTCAGCAGATATCGAATTATCCTCTTACAGAGGAGTGGACATTACTTGATAAGATAGTAGCGAGATGACCCATTTTTTTTAAAAATGTACACATCCCCTCTGTGAGTGGCTACCCGAAGTAACGCTTGTGCTTTTGCATACGATGCACGAAAGGAATTTCATAAGCAAGAAACAGTTGCTGGGGCTATTGACATGGACGATGCATACAAGAATGTGAACTTTTATTGTTATTGTTGATCAAAATCGACGTCATTGCATTGCAGGCAAACCCATAGATGCTCAGTCTCCCTCAGCAAATGTCAAAGGGTATGAATGCTAATTGTACTTGTTGCGCGCTGGTTGTATACATGCCGGATGCATTATGTCATGCGTCCATCTCAGCTGGTCTTACGTTTGATGCTAAATTCCAGCAATCTTAGCCTCAATGATTCATCGATTGCAGAGTCATTCTTTAATAGGCAATCACTATTTGGCCTCAGTATGTCTCCCTTATCCATATCCCTATACGACCAGGGCAGTGGATCTTCACCAAGTCCCAAAGTTTCGAGCCTTATATGGAGCTTTCCATTCATGCCAGAACCATCCACTTCCGAAACATGCATTGCGAGTCTAATACAATAAATGCCCTTGTTAATGAAGTTCCAGACAGCTACCTTAAGGCTGCAGAAGCTGCCTCTACCTCCATTGTCGTGCTGGGGGTTGTTATGACGTAAGCTCCGCCATGTTCAGCAAAGATTCAGCCCTTTACTCTAGCAGAGAAACCTCACCCTGATTTCCCTTCACGGATCATAGATCCATCATCAATCCTAGCACGATCATTTATCATCTGATCAATTTCCAGCTCTGCCTTCCCATTGTCCTAAGGTCTGCTCTCTTTACCATGGCTGATGAAGACTTGCTGGTAGTTCGTCCAGTTCTCACCTGGCTTACTCCACTCTTCCCCCTTGAATATATTTTTTAACTGTGATCACCTGTCTAATAGTTGCCATGATATCCCCCTCTTTATTCTTGCTCCTTTGCAAGAATGTTCCCATGCATGAGATGTCTTTTGACTGAGGTTACTCGCATATAAGCTTTGCCTTGGCCATCGCATATCTGGATATAATTGACAGCAATCCAAGCATGTGCCGCATATTCACAATGGGAGCATCTCACGTACAGCCCAAGACTATACGCATACAGGTTGACAGAAATCGAATGAGAGCAAGACAAAGAATGGCAATTATGAAAAAACTTGCTGGAACAACTTGGGGTGCAGATGAGAAAGTGCTTAAGACGTTGTACACAGGGCGAGTGAGACCAGTTCTTGAATATGGCATGGCAGCATGGGCAACAGCAGCTAAGACAAACTTCGATAAAATTAGCAGACTCCAAAATCAAGCAATGAGAATTATAACGGGAGGCATGAAGTCAACACCTATAAAAGAACTCGAAAAGATTACATGCCTCCATCCAAGGACAGATAGAAGAGACTGCAGGGCTCAACAACAGGCCGAAAAATTCAAAAGACTAACAGACCACCCAATGTGCCATAGAATAAATGCTCTTAGAAGGCAAAGACTCAAACGAAGTAATTTTGTAGAATCAACCAAACCACAAATGAGAGCAGTATCCATAGATGAAATATCCACGGTTAAACCCATCTACACTGCACACAAGCTTCCAGTTTGGAAACAAAATCGTTTCCCTAACATGATAGAAAACATTCCTGGAATTGAAAGTAAAAAGAGCCAAACTGCAACAGATAGAAAATCCATAGCGACAAAATACATAGAGAAACATTATCCACGCAACACCTGGACCCATGCATACACGGATGGATCAGCAACGAATGCAACAGAAAATGGAGGTGGGGGTGTCTTTCTGACCTTAAGCACTGGTGCGGAAAAAAGGCTGTCAGTGGCGACAGGGCGATTCTCCAGCAACTTCAGAGCAGAGGCAGAGACATTGAAAACTGCAGCAGAGGTTATATTGACAGAAGAAACGGCCGAGAGACAAGTTGCTTTCTTTACTGATGCACAGTCAGTAATTGCAACGTTGAAAAGACAAAATAATACAGACCTGGATGATCTCAGAGTAGTGCTCCACAAACTTTGTCAACGATTCAAAAGTGTTGTGATCCAGTGGATCCCATCTCATTGTAACATCGCCGGCAATGAAGAGGCTGACAGAATGGCAAAAGAAGGTTCACATCTACCTCAGCCTGATGCAAGCATAACTTTTGAGGAGGCAAAGAGTTTTATCAGAATCAGTTACAGAAACAAATGGAATGTAGAACATCCAGGGCACACACAGAATGATGCTTACTACCAGCTCCGCAGAAGAGAACAAGTGGTAATCTTCAGACTCCGCACTGGCCACAACAGATTGAGATACCATCTATTCAACAAGCTAAAGATAAGAACTACCGATCAGTGTAACTGTGGCACTGATAAAATGACTGCTGAACATCTGCTCCAAAGTTGCCCCTTATATGTGGTACAGAGAAAGTGCATATGGCCGACGCCAGCTCCTTTCGTGGAAAAGCTTCACGGGGATTCAAATAGCCTCAAACTGACTACTGCTTTCTTTGAGAACATTCAAGTGGACGTCTGAGAGTGTACGAAGAAGAAGAAGAATGCGTTCCAGTCTTTCAGATTGTGAAATTGACAGCGTGAGTATTGTGGTAAAGTGGGATGTTATAAATATTTATAGGGGACTTAGTGTACTGACTGAGATCAGCTGTGAAGGTATCTGTATCTAATAAGTGTGGTGTATGACAGATGACCTTACTTGCTACCACATTTATAACTCAGTCAGAATTATTCTGGAATATTGTGATGACTACGTTAAATGTCTAGGGTTATGAAAATGATGAAGTGTAAGTCACAACAACAAACAGATAAACAATTTAATTTATTCTACAACACTGTGACACTCACACACATATAACACTCTATAAGACTATCTTAAATGAGTCAAGTGATTACGTTTAAAAATATCTGTATTAATTCTTGTCAATAATGGATATCCTGATTCAACTACACAGGGAACCAGGAATCACAATCAAATGTAATTACAAGTATTATTTACACAGTTTATATATATGAACTTTGTATTGACATAGTTTATTATTATTATTCTATGTGTGTAATTTGTGCAGTAGTAATATGAGGTAATACTGGTTTTGTTCAAGCTTGGTTGTTGTTTTTCATCATGACTTCAAGTGTTTGATTATCGGGGAAATAGTATTGGGAAATTTTCACAGTTCCTGTCATTTGAACCAATTAAGTGTCCCTCTGTGGTTAACAAAATGTCAATTTTTTGAGGGGGCACATAATGTTGAGCTCCTCTGGCCACAGAAGCTTATCTTTCGTGATGGCGGCAGGAAAAGACTCCTCTGCTCGATTGCTTCACTGTGTTCTGGAGACACCTCACTGGTCGCTATTTGGACCAAGGAGTATGCTGTCAGCCTCTGGATTCAGCAAAACCCAGACCAGGTGCTGCTTCAATAACTAGGACCACAGTCCCTGAAACAAGAAGGTTGTACCTCCTACTTCATAACTAATTTATAATCTATTTCCAGACTGAAAACAATACATAACAAACACTGAGTTCAGAGCGATAGGCCAACTGCTAGCTTCATCTGAAACAATTTACACCAGTATTCTCCTCCTAAATGGTTACTACGCCTCTGCAATTCCAGCATTATTTCTATCTAGTCAATAAGATAGGTGTCAGTGTACTGTTTGGCAATTCCATGCAGTTTTACTTTTCTCCGACACCTCCTGTTCAGGTTGGAGCAATATTTAGGCTTTGGCTCATGTTGGCCACTGAACCACACACATATACAGACATAAATTATCAATTTACATTCAATTTTCATTAAAAATATATCAAATATTTCAAGCTTACCACAATTCATGGAAATAATACACAGATACGTTGACTGGCGATGAATAATGGCACAAATTCCGATCTGCCTCTGTCCCAGACTTTTATTTAGCAAAATATGATCTGGATCTCAACGCACTGTTTCTTAGTAAGTTTATTTTAAAATGTGGCAGTGAACTGACACTCTTAATTGCCTATATTGGCGGGTCTAACCAATCGGGCCATGTTTACACAGCTTTTCAAAAAAAGTACCCTTACTACCATTTCCCCTAACAACAAAGAAGTAGTATTTGTAGCCCGACTAATCGTGTTTAGCCTTACATTTACTTCTATCCAATCAAATAGGATTTTACATGGTGGCCCATTTCCCGTAAAATGGTGGTTTCAAAACCTGCCACTGCGCAATTCTGATTTTGGTGTTGTCTGACACCCTCACTATTTTCTGTTGGCTATAATTTGTTAATTCCTAGACTATTTGCGTAACGTTTAACATATTCTTTGTCAGCAAGTCCTAAGGAACCCAATTATATAAATTTAAGGGAGCTAGGTGGCTGCGTTCAAAATGTGCATTTTCTTCTACCTCCTATTCACTTCGATACGATGTGGTGTCTGGGTACTGTCAGGATTTCAAACGTAAACCAGTATAATGTCATGTTTCCCAATAAGCATTTTTCAGGTTTTTAAACCTAACTCTCGTATGGGTAGTGTTTTTTATCACTGTCCATCTGAAAAAAAGTATTGCTTCTGGCCTTTCGCTTGGGGAGGGTGGCATTAATTGTATATCGCGAGACGCGTGTTAGGGTTGCATGCGTTCCTGCTTTCAGCCCTCCCTTCTATCTATCCTAAGTTCATCTGTCTTTTTATCACGCCGTGTATAAAATGAAATTAATGGAAGTATTAATTTAGGTCATTACGCGGTGTGCCTATCTCAAGGTTTTCTTAGAAATGCAGTACCCGTTTTAATGTAGAAAGCGTGTAGTGATGCAGTAGGCTTTACTATCAACGTGAAAGCGTGAAAATATGCAGACGAAGCATAAAACAAGGGGGATTTTTGTACGCCATTGTGACAGCACTGTACTTTTACCATTTCTCTTTCCTTTTATTGGATTTATTTGTTAGGCTTTACATTTACCTTTTAATTTATATATGTGGATTTAGAATGTTTCACGACAAGTATTACCATGCCATATTTGATTATAGACATGACCAACTGATGATACAGAAGAAACAAATAGTCTCTGCTCTAGGTGCGCTGTAGCCATTGTTTTTAGAGCTGTCAGATCTCTCCTGCACATCTGTGTGATGTGATCAACATGGTGCTTATAGGACAGCCCGTGATCAAATGTTACTCCAAGGTATTTAAGCTTGTCTTGCCTTCCAATTTTCTGTCCACTGAAAGTAATGTTTGGAAGATCTGCTTTCATATGGAGTTTTTCAAGGAGCACCACAGCACACATGCTATGTTGGGATCGACTTTGGTTATAAATTTCCTGAAGAATCTCATGTATGCTTTTAACCATTTATTGTCTATCTGAGCCAGTCCTGTAAATGAGTACGTTATTGGCAAAAGTTAATGAACGTCCAAAATGTTGAGTTGCAGCTATTTTTGCTGTATAGATGTTAAACAGCACCGGTGATAGTGGAGAACCCTGGGGTAATCCTGGGGAAATTTACATTAGTTCTGATGTCCATTGTCCCAAATTAAATGCAACTCTTCTCTCCGTTAAGGCAGCTGCTATCCACCTTTGTAGCCATTACAACAGTCGATTAAGATTGCAAAGTTCACACTGTTGAATGCATCCCCTAGGTCAATTGTCACAGCCACCGTTTCTTGTTTACCATGGAAACCCTCATTTACATAGTACGCAAATGGTCCAGCGTTACCCCCATGTTACTTTCATTGGTCTATAACTGCCCAGGGTATCAGGGAGGATGTGTGCATTTTCAAGGTGTTTCATTAATTGTCTCGTCACTATGAGGAATGGCGACCTTTGTCTTTACTGACTGTGTGTGGTATACCACTCTGAGTGGAGACCTCCCAGTACCAAAGACTGCTGTGCCTGTCTTCAGATTTTGCTCTTTTCCTCAGACCTACGGGTCCTGAGAGTTCCTCTATAAATGCCTTTGTGCAGATGAGGAAGGACATCCCTCGAAACCTTCGGGTATATGAGGCACTGTCCATTTTGGCTGGAATGACGTCTCGGTGGTTCGGAGGTTTTATAGCGAAAATGAGTACACATGAGGGCAAGTTCGGGCACAATGGGCTAATCACCTGTTTGCCATGTCATTTCGATTACATGTCCACCCATGGGCCTTGCGCACTTGGGTACCCTCTACACCTCGTTTCGCGGGGTAGAAGAGGTTTCGATTATGAGATGAGATGAGTCTCGTCACTATCTTCTCAAGTAATTTGCAGTAGGCATTCTGTAGTGTGATGATTCGATAGTTGCTAAGCAGTGTGGGATCTTTACCAGCTTTAGGAAGTGGCTGTGGCTAACAATGTAGCCAGTCTTCCGGCACCTCAGTCTTTGACGAAACTTTACACCAGTAGTTCACAGACATTCTTCATCAGCAATGGTCATGGTAGAAAAGGTACATAATCAATAACAATCAACATGGACGTTGACCGACCGCACTAGCCGCTACCACGTCAAGGTTAGCGGAAGCTCTACGGCAACGGATTTGTAGGATACATGGGTTTACCACAATGACCATGTTAGAAACTTTGAGCATATATATATATATATATATATATATTCAGTTACGATCCCATAAACTCCTAGCGTTAGCGGTACGCACTAGCAGCTTGACATATCTGGTCGAGCTGAAGCTCTGCCATAACGTTACAGGAGACTAAGTATCGCAGGGAAGATACTTAAAAACGAGCCGTTTCTGGCTAAATAATCACAATAAAAGCTTCTTGGCATAGCTTCCTCAAGAAGAGCATATTCATCTTTCAGATGATCATAATTACTTCATAACAGTGTCTTCCCTAGACTTGAGTAAGAACACAATAATCAATCACGTCTATTCACGACGATAGTTATGGGATCTGCCTCTAGGACATAGTACGTATCTAAACAAATCACTGCGTCATAACGTGCCATACTCCGTTTAACACTGGTGCATGGTCGTACGCAAATAACATTACAAAAATATCATTGCTGTGCTCATATGCACGTCTGAAAATACCAGGCGTGTATATGAGAGCTTTAAACATTTATCTGACCTTCAATGAATATAAAGTATTTAACAATTCACATCGACCTCCGCGCAAAAATGTGGACTTCTATAGTAAGGTCAGTCACATCCCTAATAATATAATCAATCAATTATAAGACGACTAAAAGCATAATATCATCAGTGAAGTTAGGAATAAAACATAGTAACACAAGATGAACTTGGTTGAACGAAATTTAAAGTAGAATTCAAGAATGTGATGAATGACAAAAGAGAGATAGATCAACTATGTATTATCAAACGATGAAGTAAAGAACAAAAGAAATGAAAAGAAAAATAATCATAAATGGGGAAAATTTGAAAAGGGTGACAAATCAAGTCAAAATTGCAAATAACTGCGTTGCGACCCATTGTTAACTTAAAAAAGAAAAGAACTTAAAATCAGGTTAACTCAAAAACGTGAATAAATAACTCATCCTACGGGTGTACTAACTGAATAGGAATCTAAGGAGTACACTAATAAATTTAAAAATTATAAGTTATTCTTACAATCTGATGAGTATATAGTATTGCGCATGTTAATAAGTCAGAAATGAATATTGCGCTTCCCTACAATAATGAGCCTATCTAATTTTAGAAGGCGTGTGTATATTTGTTTTAAAGATCACAATCGTAGCAGTCATGTATTGTGGTTCAATCAATCAATCAATACCCTTTAGGCCTTCAACAAACAACTACCAAGTCTTCCTGTCCTGTGCCATCCGCTCAAGTTCTTTCCATGTTTTCCTCATCATTTTCACCTCTGTTTCCTGTTCTCTTCTCCATGTGTTTTTTGGTCTACCTCTGCCTCTCTTCCCCTGTGGATTCCAGAACAAGGACTGCCTTGTAATGCTATCAACAGGTTTCCTTAATGTGTCCTATTCATCGCCAGCGTCTTCTCCTCAACTCTTGTTCCACTGGCACTTGTCTGGTTCTTGTCATCAATTCCACATTTGTGACTTTGTCATACCATTTCATTCCTTCTATTCTACGCAAGCACCCGTTTATAAAAGTCTGTAGCTTTTTGGTTGTTGTTTTTATTGTTCTCCATGTCTCAGAGCCATAAAATAGGACTGACTTCACATTTGAGTTGAAGATTCTTATTTTCCTGTTGGACTTGATTTCTCTTGTTCTCCATATGTTTCCCAACGCAATGAAAGCTCTTCTTGCTTGTTGTATTCTTATTTTGATATCACTGTCTGTCCCTCCAACTTTGTCTATATTACTTCCAAGATATGTGTACGATTCTACATCTTTTAGTGTTTTTTCTTCAAGTTCAACCTTGTTATCATTTCTTGTATTTATTCTCATAATCTTTGTCTTTTCCCTGTGTATTTTCAGGCCCACTTGTTGTGACCTTTCCTCGAGAATTTTCATTTTCTCTTGCATCTGATTATAGTTATGGGACAGAAGAGCCAAGTCATCTGCAAAATCAAGATCATCAAGCTGTTTAGTCAGATTCCACTGGATTCAATTTCTGTTGTGTGATGTCGATGTTTTCATAACCCAATCTATTGCTAGTAGGAAAAGAAACGGAGACAAGAGGCATCCCTGTCTCACTCCCGTTCTAACCCTAAACGGTTCTGTAAGTTGTCCTTCATGAAGAACTCTGCATGTCATGTCTTCATAGGTCTTCTTTATTAAGTTAATGATCTTCATGGGAACTCCATAATGCCTCATCAATTTCCAAAGCGATTCTCTGTCTACTCTGTCAAATGCCTTTTCATAGTCCACGAATCCGATGCAGAGTGGTGAATTCCATTCCAGACTTTGTTCAACTATTATTCTCAATGTGGCTATCTGGTCTGTACAGGATCTATTTTGTCGAAAACCTGCTTGTTCATCTCTCAGTTGCTTGTCTATGGACACTTTTAATCTCTCCAGGATGATTCTGTTTAATACTTTTGCTGGCACTGATAGTAACATTATTCCTCTATAATTTGTGCACTCTTGTAAATTTCCCTTCTTAGGCAACTTGACCAGATAACCTTCCATTCTGCTGGTATTTCCTCTCTCTCCCAGACTTTACCAAGTAGTTTCTATAATATCTCTGTAGAGGTATCAATATCTGTTTTTATGGCCTCTGCTGGAATGCAATCTGGACCAGCTGCTTTTCCATCTTTCAGAAGCTTTATGGCTTTCTTTATTTCTTATCTACTTGGTCGTTCACAGCTGATTTGTAGCTCCTCTTCTGCTGGCTGGATGTCTGGGGGATTAGCTGGAGATGGTCTATTGAGAAGTTCCTCAAAATGTTCTTTCCATCTCTTCATTTGTTCTTGTATATTACTAAGCAATTTTCCATTCTTATCTTTTATGAGGCCATTTGCTTGCTTATATTTCCCGGTTAGCTTTTTTGTGTTGTTGTACAGGTCCCTCATATTTCTTTTGGCTGCAGCTTCCTCTGCTTCCCTTGCCAAATCATCAATATATTTCATCTTGTCTCTTTTGGTGTTTCTTCTTACTTCTTTGTTTGCTTCTATGTACACTTCATGAGCCTTGGCTTTGGAGCTTCTGGTTTTTCTTCTGTTTAAATCTGCTTTTTTGTTTTTCCTGTCTTCTATCTTACTAATGGTTTCTGTTGTTATCTATGCTTTGTGCTGATGTTCTCTTTTTCTCAGTACTTCTTCACATGTCTCGTTCCATATATTTTTTACTTGTTGCCAGTGGTCTTCCGTATCCGTTTCATCTTCCAGCTGTTGGAGTACTTGGTATTTGTTGGATACTGTGATTGAAAATGTGTCTTTTATTTCCTGATTTCTTAGATATCCCACATTATACTGTTGTCTATAGCTATATGCTGTTGTAAATTTCTTGAGTTTTGTTTTAGCCAACAGAAGATGGTGGTCTGATACAACATCTGCTCCTCTACATACTTTCACATCATGCAATGATGACCTAAACTTCTTGCTTATGCATATGTGATCAATCTGATTCTCAGTTCTGTGGTCTGGTGTTATCCATGTTGCTTTATGTATTCTTTGATGTGGAAATATGCTTTCTCATATAGCTAGTTGATTTGAAACACAGAAGTTTGCTAATAGTTCCCCATTCTCGTTCATCATACCTAATCCATGCTTTCACATGATTTCTTCAAAGCCAGTGTTGTCTGTTCCTATTTTCGCATTTAGGTCCCCCATCAAAATTGTGATGTCCTTTCTTTTCTTATTGTCCAAGACACTTTGTAGTCTGGTGTAAAAGTCTTCTTTCACAGATTCTTCTTTATCGTTTGTTGGTGTATAACACTGAATGATGATTATATTTACTTTCTTTTTGGCTGATTTAAACCTTACTGTTATAATTCGGGGTCCAATTGCTTCCCATTCTATAAGTGCCTTCTGTGCTTCCTTGGACAGCACTAGAGCCACCCCTTCACTGTGGTGGGCTCTTTCCTTCTCATGTCCTGAGGACAACACCATTTCTCCTGTGATCAATCTCCTCTTCTCTATGCCTTTCCACCGTGTCTCGCAGAGACCCAGGATATCAATCCTGTAATTTTTCATTTCTGCTGCTACCTGTGCAGTTTTCTCTTGTTCACACAGAGTGCGAACATTCCAGGTGCCAATCCTGGAGATTTTCCTAGACGAAAAAAGGTTAGTCGGCAACCCAGACTCCTTTCGGCTTTCTCTAGGTTGCTTCATGCGCCTCCTTTCCAGAGGACCTTCTGCTGTCTTGGGCGGCAGAGTTGATTTATATTCTTTATTTGACTTGTCCATGTTTGTTGAACATGCCCATGCCCAACCCTTCTTAGTCCCTATTTACGACATGCCTGGTAGGGTACAGTGTTACTATTCTTTGCTCCCCTTTCGGGCCCCGGTAACACACGGGTGGTATTGTGGTTGACCTATAGTTAAACTAAGCCTTGTAGCTAGAAGATGTTCCGAAAGAGTTTTTGATAATAATCACACATGAAATGCTAAAATGTTCAAATAAAATTCAAATGTGTCACTTAATAATCTAACTCACTATAATAAAAGTGTCATGGCGGATTATTCTATATAGTTAACTAACAAGTTAATCATAACTTTGTCTATTGAGTATGTTCGTTGGAAGTGTGTATAAAAACACAATATTAAATGAAAACTAGTGTCCAAATGATATAATTAGTAGTTCTTAAAAAAACAATCAATGTACACTTATGAGGATGAAGGGTAAGCTGGGCACTCATAACGTGGAGTTCATGTTGTCACGATTCATAACGTAAGTCACAAACGTACTGTCACAGCATAAATGAAAATTAGTGTCAAGACGATAAGTCTTCCAGAGTGTCAGAAGTGGGCAGCGTGAAAGTAAGTCTGCCACGACGTTGTCTGTTCCACGAATGGCTTTCACGTCAAAGTGAAAAGGCTGCAGGGCGATAGAGTAACGCGCCGATCTGGAACTTTTCAAGTCTTTGACTGCTGTAAGAGCTCGCTGGTCTGTTTCTACCACAAAGTGAGCATCTAGTAGAAATCGCTGTAACTTTAGAATGGACCACACAAGTGCCAACAGTTCCCGGTCCACAACGGAGTAGTGTCGATCTGTTTCAGTCAACTTGCGGGACACGTAAAGAACTGGGTGAAGTGTTCCTGAGTAGCTCTGCATGAGTGAAGCACCGATTCTCCTATTCGAAGCATCTGTGCGAAGAATGAAAGGAATGTTTTTGTTTGGGAGTCGTAAAATAAGGGCAGATGAAAATAACATTTTAATCTTATCTAAAGTGGCCTGGCACTCTTGTGACCACTGAACTATGTTTGGCAACACTTTCTTTAACAAACTAGAAAGAGTGGCAGTGATAGTCGACAAGTTAGAGATGAAGCGTCCATAGAATTGGATCAAACCGATGAAGCTTCGAACTGGTTTCTTAGTTTATGGAATAGTGACATTTTTAGAATTTTGGAAACGTTCTGTGGCACGAATGAAATTTCCTCAAATGCAATAAGCATCTTAGTAGGCTTGGCTGTTAGGTAGTGGAGACGTAAAGTGTCTAGAAGATAATGTAATCCTAAGAAGTGTTCTTCCCAAGTGGAACTAAATAGACAGATGTCATCTATGTAGGTGATGATATCGGAAGGATGAGAGAGGATTTTCCTCATCATTCAAACAAAAGTAGCAGGGGCGTTCATGAGCCCTGACGTGCTTAGATAGGTTTTAAAATTATGTAAGGTCCCGCCTGAGTATAGGAGATGGCGATAGTACATGAGAAGTAAAGGTGTAAGAAATAGAGTTTCACGAGTGAATAGTTTAAGGAGAAGATCTGTCTCTGGACTGAGTAGTTTCTCTAGTCCAGCCTATCTATACGACTATAATTTAGTATAAGACAATCTTGCACCTCCCTATATTGAGAAATATAAGTTACCTAAACACTCACACACACACACACACACACCGCTATGTGACAACAATACACACAAACTTGAAAAACTATGGTAAATTTGGGTATGGGTCTGACCAACACACAAAGTTTAGTTCTTTTGTTGTTTATTATCATTAAACTTTACAACATCGAATATCTAAAAGAGAAAGATTAAATACATCAGAATTTCATATATAGAAAAAAATAACAGAATACCTATGCCATCCCCTCATTGAGAAGAAAAAACCCAACAAGTGCATAACCCCAAAGGTTAAAGGTTAGCACTAGGTTACAGTATAGACAGTAAAGAAAGAACACAGTTCCCACTAAACGTTATCCAATAAAATTAAACAATAGTCAAACAGAGTGCAGATGATACAATGTTTCCTGTACTAAAGAAAATATTTCACTCTCTCTCTCTGTCATACGTGACCACACAATCTCGCTTCTTACCCTATTCTTGGTGAAACAATCTGTAGGACGTAAAAATCCATGAATATGTATATAAGGTTCAGAGTATTTATCGTCCGAGTTGGCCCTAGACCCTCCTTTCAATAATTAAATTTTATAAGGGGAACGCCTAATTTGGTGGTTGATTTCCTGGATAAACACTGTCACCTTGGGTAGTTAATGCCAAGACTCTCTGAGATCTGGTGTTCAGAGTACACAGTAGGAAAACATCTGATTGCTAAAAAAAAACTGTTAATTATTGTTACTTGATGATGATGGTAAATCCTATCGGTTGGCTCTGGTGAGTGCCGATTCTGAATATAGCGTAACCCATCTGGAAAGAAAAAATCCACTTGGATACGATTATCAAAAGTCGGGAGAATTGTTATATCTTTCACATCCCAGTGGACTGATAAAATGCAAAAAATATATATCTGGGTATTTGTAAGTCCAGTTAAAATTTACTATTAAAATGTTCGTTAGTCTCTGTGGCCGGTCCTGTTCACATCTGAACTTGGAGACAGTAAGCCAAAATAAGACAACTTTAATCCAATCAGTAAAATGGAGACAAGGCCCAAGATATAGACCAAAATAAAGCCAAATAAAAAAACCGCTGGTCGCCGTTGATCAGGTCATGCCTAAGGATAGAGAAACATTATGAAAAAATTAATGCTAATAATATCTACATGTAAGCACACGGTGTCACTAGCCTATTCCTATCTTTTTTAGACAAATTTGCGGTCACAATTTCCAACAAATTCCAGGTGCTCCAACAGATGGAAGATGTAGAGAATACAGAAGACTATTGGCAGCAAATCAAAAAGGTATGGAATGAGACATGTGAAGAAATACTGGGGAAAAGGGAACGATAACAAAAAGCATGGATAACAACAGAAACCATCAATAAGATAAAAGACAGGAAAAACAAGAAAGCAGATTTAAACACAAGCAAAACCAGAAGTTCCAAAGCCAAGGCTCAAGAAGTGTACACAGAAGCAAACAAAGAAGTAAAAAGAAGTATCAAAAGAGACAAGAGGAAGTATATTGAGGAGTTGGCAATAGAGGCAGAAGATGCTGTAGCCAAAGGGAATATGAGAGAACTGTATAACAGCACAAAGAAGCTAACGGGGAAATACAAGCAAACAAGTTGCTTCATAAAAGACAAGAATGGAAAACTGCTCAGCAATATACAAGAGCAAATGAAGAGGTTGACAGAATATTTTGAGTTCCTTCTCAATAGACCAGCTCCACAAAACCCCTCGGACATCCAGCCAGCAGAAGAAGAGCTACAATTAACGGTGAAAGACCAACGAAGGAAAAAATAAAGAAAGCCATAAAGCTTCTAAGAGATGGAAAAGCGTCTGGACCTGATGGCATTCCAGCAGAGGCCATCAAAGCAGACACCGACACGGCTACAGAGATGTTATATAAATTACTTGGTAAAGTCTGGGAAAAGGAAGAGATACCAGCAGAAAAAAGGAAGGACATCTGGTTAAGTTGCCTAAGAAGGGAAATTTACAAGAGTGCACAAATTATAGAGGAATAATGTTACTTTCAGTGCCAGGAAAAAAATTAAACAGGATTATCCTTGAGAGATTAAAAGAGTCCATAGACAAGAAACTGAGAGATGAACAAGCAGGTTTTCGACAAAACAGATCCTGTACAGACCAGATAGCCACTTTGAGAATAATAGTTGAACAAAGTCTGGAATGGAATTCACCACTATACATCGGATTTGTGGACTATGAAAAGGCATTTGACAGTGTAGACAGAGAATCACTTTGGAAATTAATGAGGCATTATGGAGTTCCCCTGAAGATCATTAATTTAATAAAGAAAACATATGAAGACATGACATGCAGAGCTCTTCATGAAGGACAGCTTACAGAACCGTTTGGGATAAGAACAGGAGTGCGACAGGGATGCCTCCTGTCTCCATTTCTTTTCTTACTAGCAATAACGTTGGTAACCTTGATAATGATAACGAGAACATCGACAACACACAACAGAAATGGAATCCAGTGGACTCTGACTAAGCAGTTGGATGATCACAATTTTGCTGATGACTTAGCTCTTCTGTCCCATAACCGTAATCAGATGCAGGACAAATTGAAAACACTCGATGAGAGGTCACAGCAATTTTTCTGAAAATACACAAGGAAAAGACAAAGATTATGAGAATAAATGCAGGTAATGATAACAGGGTTGAACTTGAAGAAGCAACTATACAAGATGTAGAATCGTACACATATCTTGGCAGCAATATAGACAAAGTTGGAGGGACAGACAGTGATATCAAAATAAGAATACAAAAAGCAAGAGGAGCTTTCATTGCATTGGGAAATGTATGGAGATCAAGAGAAATCGGATCCAACACGAAAATAAGAATCTTCAACTCAAATGTGAAGTCAGTCCTATTGTATGGCTCTGAGACATGGAGAACAACAAAGACAACTACCAAAAAGCTACAGACTTTCATAAATGGGTGCTTGCGTAGAATAGAGGGATTAAAATGGTATGACAAGGTTACCAACGTGGAACTGATGACAAGAACTAGACAAGTGCCAGTGGAACAAGAGATGAGAAGAAGACGATGGCGATGGATAGGACACACACTGAGGAAACCTGTTGATAGCATTACAAGGCAGCAGTCCTTGTTCTGGAACCCCCAGGGCACAAGAAGCAGAGGTAGACCAAGAAGCACATGGAGAAGAGAGCTGGAAACAGAGGTGAAAATGATAAGGAGAACGTGGAAAGAACTTGAGATGATGGCACGTGACAGGAAGACTTGGCATGTGTTTGTTGAAGGCATATGCTCCTTTGGGAGTGGAGGGTTACGAATGAATGAAATATTCCTATCTGATCAATGTGATAATATACATTGATACACCGATCCCTTTTGTAGGATTTATAAAGTCAAAATAATGTAGAAATAAAAATTAGGGGAGTTGTGAGGTTTCCTCTTCGCCACGCCTGCAAACGCGTCGTGTATTGATAGACCTTAACGTAGGGTAAAATTAAACAGGAAAGGTTTGAAACAAACGAAGCGTAATTCTTTTTCCATCACATGTTTGAAGCAAAATATCAGTGTAATTTTGGTTCCAGACGAAAAAATGCTACTATTGACAAGCGAGAGCGGGTTTTAGCCCCGCCAACTCGAGAAAGGCGGGTCATTTCTGCTACTATATTTGAAAATGTAACGAAAAAGCCAATACTTGTGCGTTTCATAGGCACGCAGTTTGACATATATAACCACTCACACACAGCGCAGTGTCTGCCAAGTGGCGTAATTTTTCTGACGTAACGACTTGTGTTTTCAGTTTGAACAGAGGGGGAAAATTGGACTATTTAGAGAAAAGTAGAAATTTCCGAATATTCTGGAAAATATATGAACTTCTTTATTAAAAGGGATATGACCATAAAACCTAGTTAGGTAGATAGAATATCTTCTCCTGAGTAATAATATGTTTTAAAATACAAAATTCCTCCAGATAATACTAAAGATATTGACAAAAGACTGTATAGGTGTTGAAGGCGAACTTCTCTGTTGTTCTGGAACATTCAATTTGACAACAATGTTCCATATAATGTCAATAAAGTGGTTATAAATTCTGGCCATGTTAGTTGAGTTCTTATATGGTTTCATTCAAGATTTTCATCGTGTCAATTGGTGTTGCTTTACGCGAATGCGGGGTGGGGTGGAAAAACGTGTGAGCAAACATTTGAAAGTTGCAATTATATTGAACTTGTAATTCCATTGACGTGACAAGTCGGTTCATTGAGTCCATACATTTATTCACAGTGATACATACATGATGATCAATTCCAATAGGGGTAGAACCTAAGTCCATATAAGTAATGCATAAATTAATAACAACGTAGACTGCTGGTTATGTGTCAATGTCCGTTATGAGGATACAATGCAGTATTGTCGTCAGAACATCACAGCTATATGCACGAGCAGATAGACATGGCTACCTGCCGACAGTGAGACTGCGAGTCTGAATAATTCATAAGAATTTTGACGATTATTCTTCTCCTTCCGAGAATTCTAGTTAAATACTAACCTCCATAATTTCCCTCTCAGATAGAGTTCTAGGACTGACCCTGGTCCATCATAAATACACATATAAATGGCTATATCATGCCATCGAATTGGAAGGTTAGAAAAAACGCAGCTATTCAGCTTTGCGGTCAAGTACAAAAGGGTAGCGTTTCTTAGTTACCGACTGTGTCCTAAACAACGCTATACACGTCATAATCGATCGTGTATGAAGCGTTCAGTAATTGAAACATCTATCGCAATATATTAAATGTCTTAACCTTTACAATTGCACGTCTGGTAACCTTTAGCAGACGGCGTTAATATCATATACCGTAACAATTCCCTGTACACCGGGGAAAAAAAATCGATAGATTTTTTTTCAATATCTATCCGACTTAACAATTTTTCAAAAAAATTTAACACAATTGTGACATATAGCCGACGATGTTCTGAGTAGAACCGTGTTGCGGTCGTGTCAACTAACTATTTGTCATCTAACATAAATCACATTATATATCAATATTATACATATTATTATATCAACTAAATAAATGTCCAATGTTAATAGTGAATGATAAAATTAAATTAAAGTAAGGTCTGTCGTATTAGTATGTCATATAGGAATTAATTTGACTAATTAAAATTAAATTAATTAATTAAATTAAGAGTTAAATTATTAAGGTTCTAATGTAACGCGATGTTATGAGAGAAGAAAAAGACAAAATAAGTGAGAAGAAATAGAAAGAAATTTGAATATAAGTTTTAACTTAATTGTGTGTGTTAAGTGTTAGTGAATAATAACTATCTAATTTAACTAACTAAATAATGTATAGGTACATTAAAAAAAAAATTATTAATCTAATACTTGTGTGAGATTTATTTTCTCTTTTCATAATTTCTTCTTTTAGTATTTCGTTCTCTTTTTTGTTCTTTCATTTCATTTTTTTTTCTCACATTTCATTTTATTGATAATAATTCAATTAAGAAGTTAAGTTAACTAATTAATTAGTATAGGATATGATGATCCATCCGTAGTCTTGATCCTGATGAATTCTTTTAGGCAAAAATGTTCAAACGTTTACGTTGGAAAGAAATGTCATTTATCCTAGCATCCAAGAATTAAGTGCACCTAGGATAATAAGTTCGACTTGTCGTCAGATATTGTTCCATGATTGATCAATGATATTCGTATATCGTGTATGGACATTATACGAAGTTCGAATGTCACATATGTATACCTTGATTGTCTTTTAGTAGTTCAATTCTGTGATGCATATAGTATATATATAAGTTTAAATTGAAGGCAAGGTTAGTTCCTTTATAGTTGATTGATACTTCGTTCAATCCAATGTAGTGCTGATTAAAATAGGTTAAGAGTGTCAATGTTGATTATTCGTCGTCAATAGGATTACGTGACAATGCATCTGCCACACAATTTTCAGTGCCAGGAATATGTTCAATGGAGAACTCGAATGGCTGTAGGATGATTGAATATCTGGCAAGTTTCTGGCTCTTATGATTAGAGCGACGCAAAGATGCTACAGCACGTTGGTCCGTCTGTATGGTGAAGGGAGCACCGAGCAAGAATTTTTCAAGTTTGGTTATTGCCCAGATCACAGATAAAAGTTCCTTGTCGACTGTTGAATACTTTGTTTCTGCCGGCTTCAGCTTTCTTGAAATGTATAACGTAGGATGTAGAATGCCATCATGGTTCTGGAGCAGGCATGCACCAATGCCGTAGTTACTAGCATCTGTTCGTAAGAAAAATCTTTTGGAAGCATCGGGAAGTCTTAAAATTGGTTCATGCGAGAACAAATTTATAATTTTGTTGAAAGTTTCATTGCATGTACCAGTCCATGTCACCTTCACCGGCATATCTTTTTTTAACAATGAAGACAATACAGCCGTGATGGATGACAAGTTTGGTATGAATCTACTGTAATATTGAACAAGTCCTAACAAACTCCTGACCTGTTTCTTCGTCTGAGGAACTGCTATGTTTAAAATTTTGGAGACTGTACTAGGTAACGTTCGGATATATCCCGATCCAATGATATGTCCCAAAAAAGGTTATCTCATTACACGCGATTTGCACCTTTGTAGGTTTAGCAGTTAGATGATAATTCCTTAGAGTATCGAAAACATGTCTAAGTCCCGAAACATGTTCCTCAAACGACGAACTAAACAAGCATATGTCGTCAATATATGTAATAACGTCTGGTCTACCTGATAAAATTTGTCGCATCAGGCGAATGAAGGTAGCTGGCGCATTAACAAGCCCAAAAGGCATCACATTCCACTGGTATAGACCTTGTGGAGTGGAAAATGCGGTGTAGTACTTAGCCTTTTCGGTCAGTGGTATCTGCCAATAACCTTTAGTTAAGTCTATCTTACTAAATATAGTTGCGTTGGATAGACGTGGTAGTAAGTCGTCAATAAGTGGATGTGGTTCGCTGTCAACTATAGTCTTAGCATTTAATTTTCTATAATCAACACATAGTCTGATGTTATTGTCCTTCTTCCGGACAATCACTAATGGAGAAGAGAATGGCGAATTACTAGTCTCAATGATTCCCAGAGACAACATCTGTTCAAGTTCCTTAGTAGTTTTAGCAAGGAAATGTAAAGGAACAGAATAGGGATGTACACGAATAGGTGTATCATCATTGAGAGTAATGTCATGACTGATAGCCGATGTGCGACCCGGGACGTCGGTCAACACATCTGGATAAGATTGTAATAGATTAGCAATCTGTAGACGCTGTTGCGGTGTAACCGTTGAAGAGATGGTTACATCCCGCCAAGATTCAGTAGGTTGAACTACTGGTACAGGTAACGGTAACTGTACCTCAGGAAAAGAAGATTCTTCTTCCTGGATGACAGATAAGTTAGAATAATGACAAGTGGATACTGTGTTGTCATCTAGTTCATGAAAAATTGACTGTAAGTGTTCAGGACGTGTATGAAATTGCTTGAGCATGTTAATATGAAATATCTTTTTGTGTCCCTTGATATCTAAGACGTAATCAACGTCGGAAATTTTATCAATGACTTTGTAAGGACCATTCCAAGATATCAATAATTTATTGTTATTGTGAGGAAGTAACACATAAGCCTCGTCGCCTGGGAATAATTGGCGTAATCGTCGAGACCTATTTTGTAGAGATCGAGCCTTAGCTTTTGCAGCCTCAGAAGAAGCTGTTGCCAACTGGCAAGACTCAATAATGTTCTTCCGAAGATTAATTACGTACTCGTAAGATGACTGAGTGTCCTGAGTCATCTCCTCGTCAATTAATAAGTTTTTTATTAGTCCCATAGGACCTCTTGGGGGAGCACCAAAAACTAATTCAAAGGGAGAGAAGCCAGTTTGTTCATGCGGTACCTCCCGATAAGCAAATAGAACAGCTGGGAGTGCTCTGTCCCAGTCATGATGGTGCTTAGCAGTAACCTTATGTAGTAGTTGTTTAAGTGTACGGTTAAGTCTTTCAACCGCACCATTACTCATCGGATGATAAATACTACTTAAATTCCTATCAATGTTCCAAGTTTTCATAACTTCCTTCATGGTGTCAGATATAAACTGTGACCCATGGTCTGATAAAAGTTTTCTAGGAAACCCTATTCTAGAAAAGATGAGATGTAGTGCATCAGCTACATCTGTGGTAGTGGTGGTCTTTAATGGGATAGCTTCTGGCCATCGTGTGCACAAATCAATGCACGTAAGGACGAATCTATGTCCTCTGGCCGATGGTAGCAATGGACCAATAATGTCTATTGCCATCTTGTCAAAAGGTCTCACTGAGATATCGCAAGCCTGAATAGGCGCCGTGTGAAAAGCTCCACGTGCTTTCACTTCTTGGCATGTAGTACAGGAACGTACATACTGCGAAATATCTCTTGACACCCCTGGCCAAAAGAATGAAGACAGTACTCGAGATCGTGTTCGAGTATATCCCATATGTCCAGCACAATGTGAGTCATGTGCATGTTGAAGAATGTACCGTCTAAAAGTATATGGGACCATAACTTGTTGTTTCATTTGTGATTTGTCATTAAAACATCTAATCAATATGTCATTTTTAATAACAAAACAATGTTTGTTATTATTACCTGAGGATAGATTGTCAACTTTATCAACCAACTTAAAAAATTTTTTTTAAAGATTTATCCTCTTTTTGTTTGGTTGCAAATGTTTCCCTGTCAATAGGTGAATTGACTACAAATTCCTCTTGGTTGTCTGCATCCATTTTATTATCATCAACTTTCTCCACGAGTTGAGTCTGTGCTCTAGTCGTCACGGCGTTTCCAGTGCATAGGTTATGTTTCTCCCATTCTATAATCTCATCTGGAGTACAATCTTTACTGCCGTGTATACGACCGACCATCAGATCAGCTATAGGCTTTTTTAGCATACATACTTTTACGTTCCCTGTGAAAAAAGGAGTGTTAACATGAATAATAGCTGTGGGGTAAAACTCTATTGTTCCACCAAAAGTCATGCAACGGACATATTCCCCCGTTGCACAGCTAGGATGTACCAGCGACTGTCGTACACCAATCGTTGTGGATCCCGAATCCCTCAGCACTGAGACGACGGATCCATTAACTAATCCCCTGTTAAAAATTAATAGGCCTGTTCCATCGTTGACTGCAAGACCTACCTGTGGTATAATATGTCCGCAGTTAAGCACTGTTTCTTTCGCCTTCTGAAAAATAAGATTGCATTGCTGGCAACTATTTGCCACATTATAATTAATAGCAAAACATGCAGCAGAAGACTGTGTTGTATTATTGTCAAGTGGGACCTGAGCTATAGGGGTAGTATTATTTGTAACTGCCGCCCCTGTATTATGGTTGTAATGAGATGATACCCGAGAATGAGATCGATTCCGAGTATAATTGTTAGAATTATCTCGTCGTCCTCTATAGTAACTATTATCTCGATGTCTCGAGCCATGATTATTACCATTCCAGTTACTATTATTATTGGGAGTATGTGATCGATTATAATGAGTGTTATGTTGACCATTGTGGTAGTTTGTTTGAGGTGAATAATTTCTATCTCGTGATCTACCTCTGTTGAACTCATTTTTATTGTTGAAATCATTATTATGTCCCTTCTGAAAGTTAACATTGTGATTTCTTTGGAACCTGCTTCTGTCTACACTGTGATGTCTTTGTTTGTTATTATGATTGTAGGCCATATTAGACGCCACAGGTAGAGGTTCTCTTAATGAGGAGTTAGAAATGGTTGCATTCGGGTGTGCCGAACAGTAGTTTAAAGAAATTTTTTTCTAACTCGTCCATGGTACCTGGTTTACGCTCCTGCAAATATGCAAAAAATGGCTGGCTAACTGAAGATAATACCTTATCCCGCAGTAGTAAATCAACTAATTTGTCGTATGATTTGTTGACTTCTGCCAGTTCAACCCATCTATTAAATGTATTGCGTATGTTCGCAATGAATCCTGCAAAATCCTTTGGAGATTCAGGTAAAATTCCCTTAAATTTTAACCTACAGTGTTCCTCGTCCAGGTGAAACCTTCGTAAAAGCAAGGACTTAATAGCACCGTAGTTATTTGCTATTGATGGGTCAGCATTTTGAGAAGCTGTCAGTGGTTCTCCAACCAAGAATTCATTTAATTTGAGTACCCATGACTCTTCAGGCAAATGGTTTGTTTTGCAAGTCTGTTCAAAACGTGCCAGGAACGATGAAAGGTCGTCGACGTTCAAGTTGAAAATGGGTAATTTAAAGTTGTAGAAATGTTTAGGTTGGCATTTTGTGCGTTATTATTCTGGTTTGCATCAGCATTTTGTGCTTGTAATCTTGCTGTCTCCAATTTAATACGCGCCAATTCCATTTCTTGTTGTAAAATAATTTCCTCTCGTTTCAATTTATTCTCTTCTTCCTGTTTGGCGATTGTTCTTTGCTCTTCTCTTTCACGTTGAGCAATCTCTCTCAGTCTATTTTCCTTGTCAATTTGCTTCATCTCAAGTTCTGCTTCCTCTTTCTTTAATGCAGCCTTTTGTTCCTCTTCCTCTTTCTTTAATGCAGCTTTTTTCTCTTCTTCTTTTCTTTCATATTTTTCCAGTTCTGATTCAGCAAAATGACGAAGTTCTTGAGTTTTATAACCATATTCCCGACCAATTTTAACGAAATGGTCTATAGTAAGCATTTTGACTTTTATCTGTAAGTAATTATTGATAATTACTGATTAAAATAGTCAATAGTAGCTTCAGAGTAATTATTATACTTACTCAACTTAGAAATATTCAATATAAGTAATCACAATAGTACTGAACTTAATGTCTAAGTTCAACTAATAGACAATATTTTGTAACAATATTGTATCTAAATAGTACTATATCATAAATAGTTATGATATCTGTTAAATATAATGTAATTATATCACACAATTAATCTCAATATCCAATAATGTTGGGTATAATTCCTAGTAATTATATTGTTCAATGTACTAAGTCACTCTCTTAGTACCAGAAAAGTATATTAAATAATATACAATGGTCTATTACCTCAAAGGTAGCTATAAGATTATTTTATTTTGTCAATATATATATTATATTATTATGCCCTAGGCATCTATTATAAATTGTAGTGCTACTTTCTTGGACTATCACTGCATAATTATGCAATGTCCCATATTAACCTTAATTATCAGAAAAAATTAATTAAATTAAATTACAAGTGTATTATTGCATATAATATCATATTATTAATGTAGTATTAATATATATTATGAGGACAAACAAAACAATGATGCAACTAAGGGGTACAAACAATGTTAAGACGCAAACAAGACATTTTCACAATTAAAAATGAATTTATGAACTAAATAAAATAAGCGGAAATGTCACAGACCAAATGAAGGGTCAAGGTCTGACCCGAGGTCAACTGAATATTCAAAGTACACACAAAAAAAAAATGACTGCGAAAAATGATGACGTCACAGGACTCATAACGGACGAAAATTTAACAATCATAAAATAAATGATAGTCAGAGGAGACTGGACGAATAGTAACGAACATGGTACAGAACTGAATAAAATTATTAACTGAGTACGAATAAAATACACCAATTATCTACGGGACAGTACAGCTAACGCAAATCGTCAAACGATAGCAGATTTGGACAACAAGTCCAATGTCAAACCTCAATGGGGTTTCCAAAGGTGCAATCGTTTAACTGCCCTAAGAACGACTGAAATCTAGGTGGTCAGCTGTTCGCGACATTCCCCAGAGATTTCAGTTCCCTCCAACCGGCCCACGAATTAACAACAAATACATACGATGGAAAACAAATTTAACATATATACATGAAAATACATAGACATGCCTGATCAAAGCAAAATGGACTCAGCACTGTTATTTATCGACCGACAAAGGTCACACTTAAATGACTTATCTTTTGTGCTCAGTTCGGACTCCTGTCGATGACGGTATGCACCAACGGTGTAGAAGTGTGTCTGACTGTTTGCTCTTGATGCATATACAGGGTTTATTCGTTGACTGTTATTTTTTTCCTCCGTAGAAACTAGGCTTGCTGCTGTCAACTTGTATGGCATGTACACGAACTTTGGTGACGTAAGGTTGACCTCTTGTGGTAACTATGCGTCATAGGTCATAATTCAGCACATCATGTGATCGTCCTTCAAATGTAAACAATTGTTAATTTCCGAATTTTTTTTCGATCCCCAATCAATGGACACCATCTGTTGAAGGCGATCTTCTCTGTTGTTCTGGAACATTCAATTTGACAACAATGTTCCATATAATGTCAATAAAGTGGTTATAAATTCTGGCCATGTTAGTTGAGTTCTTATATGGTTTCATTCAAGATTTTCATCGTGTCAATTGGTGTTGCTTTACGCGAATGCGGGGTGGGGTAGAAAAACGTGTGAGCAAACATTTGAAAGTTGCAATTATATTGAACTTGTAATTCCATTGACGTGATAAGTCGGTTCATTGAGTCCATACATTTATTCACAGTGATACATACATGATGATCAATTCCAATAGGGATAGAGCGTAAGTCCTTATAAGTAATGCATAAATTAAATAATAGCGTAGACTGCTGGTTATGTGTCAATGTCCGTTATGAGGATACAATGCAGTA
Organism: Oreohelix idahoensis; assembly: GCA_024509875.1. Classification (NCBI taxonomy): domain Eukaryota; kingdom Metazoa; phylum Mollusca; class Gastropoda; order Stylommatophora; family Oreohelicidae; genus Oreohelix; species Oreohelix idahoensis. The sequence goes on along the minus strand of JAMPIV010015393.1, from coordinate 64,191 downwards.
TTGTCGTCAGAACATCACAGCTATATGCACGAGCAGATAGACATGGCTACCTGCCGACAGTGAGACTGTGAGTCTGAATAATTCATAAGAATTTGACGATTATTCTTCTCCTTCCGAGAATTCTAGTTAATACTAACCTCCATAATTTCCCTCTCAGATAGAGTTCTAGGACTGACCCTGGTCCATCATAAATACACATATAAATGGCTATATCATGCCATCGAATTGGAAGGTTAAAAAAACGCAGCTATTCAGCTTTGCGGTCAAGTACAAAAGGGTCACGTTTCTTAGTTACCGACTGTGTCCTAAACAACGCTATACACGTCATAATCGATCGTGTATGAAGCGTTCAGACTCTCGTTCTTGCATTCACTAACGGTGACAAATTTTGCACGCGTTGTTGAAAAGAGGCAGAAGAGGAAGGGTCAAAGTCCGAAGTGGGGAACGTTAGGAGGGAGAGGCAATTGTATTAGGCCAAAAAGCATTTTAACTAATGCCAAGATCGGACGGACCGACAGACAGATGTACCCCGAAATTGGGATGTAATTTTGGCTTTATTTTTCAAATTCAAATCAAAATTGAAGGTCGTCCGATCTCATTGGCCAACACATTTTATATTACTGAAAACTTAGAAGGCTTGTCGCCATTTGTAGAAATTCTGTCCCTCAGCCAGGACGATGTACTAAAGTGTGAATAGTAACTAAAAATTAAAGTAAATATATACAAATTCACAGTACAGCCGGCAGCAAAGCTGAATCTGTGCCATGGTCATCGTTCCTGTGTTTATTCATTGAATTCGTGGTAAGACAGAAATTATTTATATTTTATTTTTAAAATGTGAGTGAGCGATACTGCCAAATGATAAATATTACGACAGTAAGTACATAGTCGAGGTCCCTAGCTGACTTCTGCAGGGCCTAGAGGTTGGTTTATCTTAAAACAAACTACCAGAGATATATGGCACAAATGTTTTCTTAGGTGGTCAGGTGGAAACATATCACCCACCTTATTGTATGGAAAAAAGAGATTAATGATAATATTGCTGATGCAGTGCAGCCATTAGAGGAGAGGAATGTGAAAAAAAAACTGGTACACCTTGGTATGTGGATGAGTTGGGTTGGTCAGCTAGATCTGACCCAGGTCTTTTGTTTTGCATGTATTATAATATGTGGAAATAGTAGTTTAAACCTGATGTAAACAAGGAAACATAATTTCATGTTACAGGGTTTTTTGTCTGGCACTAGCCCAGTGCCAGATTTCTGAGTGGTGAATTTGAGAAGACTTTGTATTCCAGTAGTGATAGGGGTACACGCTGCCTACCCTATTACTTTTGGACAAGTATAAGAGTGGCCGTTGGCCGGAGTGACAACTGACAACTACTTCATGTGCTAGTTGAGTATATATTCTGGCACATGACCTTTCATCAACGCAGAGTAGGGTTTCCCTGATTGAAATAAATAACACTATTTCCACCCCAGAACTTAACATTAAAAGTTGTGAAATAAAGACATGGGAGTGATTATAGAATCCCGACCCACCATCCAAGTGTTAGTTTAACAGTAGTAATAGAAATATTTAACACCATTATTAGATTTTAAAATACGTGTTTGGACAGATTGTCCCTTTTGTGTAATTTCAATATATATATATATGTATATAAATTGATTTTATTTGAGTTGAAAGTCCTGACCAGAAGAATACTAGGTTCAGGACAAAATAAAATTGTAAAAAATAGTTAAATACCAAAAATTTAACCCACGGTGTTGGTTCCTTTGATCATAGACATTAACATTTGTGTATGTGTGTATGTTTAGTATTACATTACCATCACACCATTTGTTCATGCACCTAGGCACTAGACGTAGTTATCATACATACTAGTCAAGAATAAGTCTGAATGAGATCATAAGGTGGTAGCAGAAAGGCACCCTGAAAACTCACCTTAATAATTGTTATATTCAGGGCCTTCACAGCGGACCTCATTCAGTACAATATCAAATACATAACAACAACATTTCATAACATCCAAATCCACCACATGTATTGGGTAGCTCGCTCCGGGATTTAAATTTATCACTTATAGTGGGGTCTCCTGTCCCGGGATTTAAACCTATCATTTAAGAGGACTTAAATATTGTATCAATAGAGTCCCTAAAGATATTCAAAAATAAAAATATTTTAGGGTGGAGATTTATAGTTGATGAATTGTCACGGCCAGTAGTTAATTAGATAATTAGAGTTGGTACTTTGTTAATTAGAGTTTTTAATTTGTCTTAAAACATTTTAAAATTGATCAGATGGCAGATTTGGCAAAATTCAGATCTGCTGCTGTGCTGGCTGCAAAAGAGATGGGTATGGATGGACCAGAGTTTGTCCAATATGTAACCTCAGAGGTTGATAAATTTATTGAACGTGATAGGGAAGATAGGAAGTTAGAAGCAGAAAGAAAGGTAGAGGCTGAGAAAGAAATTAAAAGGTTGCAGATTGAGGCTGACAAAGAGGCTAGGGCATTGGAGGCGGATAGGGAGGCTGAAATTAAGCGGCTCCAATTTGAAGAGAAGAAATTGGAGGCTGAGGAAAGAAGACTGGCTGCTGAAAGAGAAGCAGAAAGGGCCATGCTCCTGAAGGTGGTAACAGCCCGTCTACCTCCGATGCCACTGCTAGTCAGGGAGCCTCAACCGCAGCAATGGGATTCCATTTAGACCATTTTGTTGAGAGGGATGATGATATTGAATCATTTTTAAGCAGATTTGAGGTAGTAGCCACCACTTATGGGTTAGAAAAGGAAAGGTGAAGCTTAAAATTATCCCAGGGTCTTAGGGGAACATCTTATGAAGTGTTTGCAAAGATGAGTAAAGACGACCAAGACAATTATGACATGCTAAAGCAGGCTCTGTTATTAAGATATAAATAGAATGATGAATTTTATCGTAAGAAGTTTAGAAATGCCAAGGTTTTGTCTGGGGAGACATACCACCAATTCTCTGCCAGACTGGAAACCTATTTGGAGAAATGGACTGCTCTGGGGAATACTCAAGATCTTAAAGAGATGATCATGATAGAGCAATTAAGAGAGTCCATGGCTCCAGACCTGAGAAAGTTTCTCATGGAACAAGGTGCAGAGAGGTTGGGTGAGGTACTTAATGTCGCTGAGAGGTATCAGACGGCCCAGGCAGAGGTAGCTGGAACTAAAAAGAAATATGTAGTGAATTGCAAGGCCCCAATAAACTATAATAAATTTGATAACAAAGAACAAGGTAACAAAGGTAAGCCCAACTTTGATAGGCCACAAAATGATTATCGAGATAGAAACCCACAGTTCAATGACCAAAAATATAATGAAAGAAAACCTTTTAATCTAGGAAAGAAGTGGTGTAAATGGTGTAAGAGGGACACTCATAACACCGAAGTTTGTAAAAGGAAACCTTCTAACTTTGCTGCAATGAAAACGGGGAACCAGAGATTAAAGGTTAAACCTACTGGACAGCAGGAACCTTATCACCCCCCAGTTTGTGAGGATGTTGTATGTAACGGAGTCACCATAAGGTGCCTTTATGATACAGGTTTGGATTATGATTCAGTTGTGAAGTCTAGCCTAGTGGACCCAAGTCAGTATACCACAGAAACAGTGGAAATACAAGGGGCGACTAAGGAGATACCACTCATGACACTTCCCATCGCAAGGATAACGGTGAAAACTCGCTATGTGGAAGGAGAAATCAGAGCAGCAGTGATAGATGAACCAATCTACCCTCTGATATTGGGGTGTAGATATGTCTTCTTGGGGAATCCCAAGAGACCAGTGATTATGGCAACAGTGCAGACCGGATCACAGTCAAAGAAGGAAGAAGGTGATCCTATAAATACTCATCCAGAGGAGATGAGGAAGGCGCAGGCTGAGGATAGGTCACTCAAGTCATGTTTTAAAAAATTGCCCAAATGTCACACACCTCCAAGCAAGGGAGATTACTATATGAAGAATAAATTGTTATATAGGACGGCTGGAACTGGAACAAATGGTCACGGACAGCTGGTTCTTCCCACTTCATATAGGGAGAAAGTGTTGGAACTAGGGCATGCGATTCCCTTCAGTGGTCATATGGGGATCAGCGCCACAGAACAGCGTATAGCTTGTCATTATTTCTGGCCAGGGATAACGGAAGATATAAAAAGATATGTAAAATCCTGTCCAGAATGTCAACGGGTAGCTCCAAAGCATTGGACTGCTCCTCCAACTCTAGGGGAAATGCCCACAGTGGGAACACCTTTTGAGAGGGTTGCAGTGGATATTGTGGGACCTCTCACTCGTACCAAGAGGAGGAACAGTTACATCCTTACTCTGGTGGACACTTGTTCTGTGTGGGGAGAGGCGGTAGCCCTGTCGTCAATCGATTCGAAGCATGTCGCAGAGGCATTACTTACAATATTCACAAGATTAGGATTCCCGCACCAAATCTTGACGGAGAGAGGTTCAATGGGACTCTCATTTCTATCCTGAGAAAGCTGGCCCATGAAAAACCTGATACGTGGGACCAATTTTTGCCCGCTGCGTTGTTTGCGTATCGGGAAGTTCCACATAATTCAACCGGTATGGCACCGGCAACCCTGTTATTTGGGAGGCCAATTAAAGGTCCATTGGAAGCCTTGTTAAGGACGTGGCAGAAGGCAGAAGAGACTGTTACCTCATCATATCAATATGTGAACGAGCTGACCACACGTCTTAAAACTGGCTGGAAACTTGCTAATGATAATCTCAGACAAGCCAGGAAAAAACATGCTGCATATTTTAATAAGAAAGCGAAGGATAGAGAACTAGCTGTGGGAGAGAAGGTGCTTCTTCTTCTACCCGGCAGCAGTAACAAATTGCAAATAGGATGGCAAGGTCCATATACAGTGCTAGAGAAGGTGTCTAGAACAAATTATAAAATTGACAAGAAGGGGAAAGAGAAAATCTATCATGTGAACCTTCTAAAGAAGTATCTGGACAGACAAATCCAGGAAGGAACACCTTTACTGACTGTTGCGTGATAAATTCTCGCAACATCGTTTTGTTTCAATATCTGTTTTATAACGCAAGGGCAACAACTGCTTGAAATTTATAGTTACTTTTCTCGGTAAGCATTTGTCTTCTCGCGTTGGTATCGAATGCAGTTAACTTTTGAGCTGTGGTCATTTTTGCGCTGGACTGCGCATGACTTGTCTTGTTGTTTGGTCGATCGGTTTCCGCCCACCACTAGTGGAGTGAGCGATTTGAATGGCGAAAGAGATGCCTCGTTGAATAGGGGATCTCCGCTATTTTTTGTTCTGTCAGGGATGTGTAGTCCTCTTCATGGATATTTCGTTTATTCGAGATGATACCTCTAGTGTTTCCCACATGTCGGGAGGCATAATATTTCTGTGTATTTCCTGAAGGCAAGGTAAATTAACATTTTCCTTAACTCTATCGATTTTTGGTCGTGAGCGACTTGATTCATAGCCTGTCTTCGTAAGGCGTCGTCACGAGATGTTTTCCTTCAGCTTCCCGCTGTATTGCTGCACATTGTCCCAAGGACCATTACTTGCTACTTTGTTAAATGAACTAGGTTTAGAAAACCTTTATTATCTAGAGGATATTTTTGAGGACATTATTTATACTTCGGCAGACGTGCCTGTCTTGCTGAAGTCAGATTAAGGAGAGTGAACTGATCTCACACATCTGGTTATCTTCTGGCTAAGATAGAAAGGGATGGAGAATTTTCCCGACTACATTACAGCCTTATAATGTATTGACATGCCTGTGAATCACCTTTATTATGATGCTGTCTACCGTCCATTGCTATGCTGACATTGTTGCTGTGATAATGACTGTTTAATGTGCCTACATATTCGCGTAACCATTTTGTCACTGTGGCGTCCACAATAAATGATACAGAAAAACGTCAACGGCTGTTACAAGAATCATTGACTTTACATGTCGTGAGTTTACTGACGTCCTATGTGGATTGCCCCGTTATTGTGTATGAACATTGTTTGACTGTACATCATCTACACACTACACAAAACCAGACATGCGGATACCATTCATCACCATATGGCATCACGCATCACTGACCTTGGCTATCGCAACGGAGATGAAAAAGGAACCACTCACCTCCCACGAGTACCCCCTAAAACCATGTGAAACACCGTCACAGGTGAAAGTCAGTAAGCACTTGACTAAAAATCAGAGGGAGCGGGTTCAACAGGTTCTGCTTGATCATACAGACGTGTTAACGGATAAGCCGGGGCACACCAATTTGTTGGAATACGATATGAAATTAATAGACCCAACACCCATCTGTATGAGAGCCTATTCTGTTCCGTTTGCTAAGGAGAAAGCTTTAAAAGAGGAGATTGAGTATTTGTTGAAAGAAGGGATTATTTCTCACAGTGAATCTCCGTTTAGCTCTAGTGTGGTTTTGCTGAGAAAACCCTCTGGGGAACATCGTCTGTGCATAGATTACAGGAAACTGAATGCTGTCACAGAAAATCAGGTGGATCCATTACCTGATACTACTCAACTATTTGCAAGGTTGAACAAGGCAAAATATTTTTCTAAGGTGGATCTGAGCAAAGGCTATTATCAAATCCCAGTGAAGCCTGAGGTTCGACCTTACTTAGCTTTTAGCACCTCGGAAGGAAATTATGAGTTCAACATGTTGCCGTTTGGGTTGAAAAATGCTCCGAGTGTGTTTTCAAGGATGATGCGAAAATTGTTGGATCCACTGAATAATCCATGCATCACTAATTTTATGGATGATATCCTCATCGCTAAGGAAACGTTTGAGGAACACGTTAACTCTTTGACTATGCTGTTTGATAGACTCAGAAAGGCTAACGTGACTGCTAGACAAACAAAATGTTGTATTAGATGCAAAGAGTTGGAATTCTTGGGACATACTGTATATCAGGGTAGCATGACTCCTGACCCCAAGAACCTTGAGAAATTGCAGAGAGCACCTAGGCCACAAACAAAGAAAGATGTGCGATCTTTCGTGTGGTTGTGTGGATTTTATCAAAAATATATTAAAAATTTTAACTCTATATGTGCTCCTTTGACTGATTTAACTCGCAACGGGCATCCTGATAGAATTGTTTGGTCCGCACAATGTGAATTGGCTTATCAAGAGTTAAAGGAAAAACTCACTAGCAAGCCTATTTTAAAATTGCCTGATTTGACTCAGGAATTCGTGGTAAGAATGGACGCAAGCAATGTGGGCCTGGGGGCCACTTTGTTACAAAGGTCTTCTTAACCAAATGGGGAACTGAACCCAGTCGCTTATGCTAGCCGCAAGTTGAACAAAGCGGAACAAAACTACTCAACAAGCGAAAAAGAATGTCTAGTTCTAATCTGGGCTATAAAAAAGTTCCAGATCTATCTCTGTGGTAAGACATTCGTGGTCCAAACGGATCACAGCCCCTCGTATTCTTATTACAGGCCAAGCATGAAAATGCTCGTTTATTAAGGTGGTCGTTGCTCTTACAGCCTTATTCATTCACTATTGAATATATTCCCGGTTCACAGAATGTGGGTGCAGATTTCTTGAGTAGGCATCCTGTTGAAAAAAATCAAAGTATTCAAAAGGCATAAAGAGCAAATTTGATCTGTGTGTATCACTGTACAGGAACTTGCATCAGTGCGTGTTCTTAAGTGGGGAGATGTGTGATAATATACATTGATACACCTATCCCTTTTGTAGGATTCATAAAGTCAAAATAATTTAGAAATAAAAATTAGGGGAGTTGTGAGGTTTCGTCTTCGCCACGCCTGCAAACGCGTCGTGTATTGATAGACCTTAACGTAGGGTAAAATTAAACAGGAAAGGTTTGAAACAAACGAAGCGTAATTCTTTTTCCATCACATGTTTGATGCAAAATATCAGTGTAATTTTGGTTCCAGACGAAAAAATGCTACTGTTGACAAGCGAGAGCGGGTTTTAGCCCCGCCAACTCGAGAAAGGCGGGTCATTTCTGCTACTATATTTGAAAATGTAACGAAAAAGCCAATACTTGTGCGTTTCATAGGCACGCAGTTTGACATATATAACCACTCACACACAGCGCAGTGTCTGCCAAGTGGCGTAATTTTTCTGACGTAACGACTTGTGTTTTCAGTTTGAACAGAGGGGAAAAGTTGGAGTATTTAGAGAAAAGTAGAAATTTCCGAATATTTTGGAAAATATATGGACTTCTTTATTAAAAGGGATATGACCATAAAACCTAGTTAGTTAGATAGAATATCTTCTCCTGAGTAATAATATGTTTTAAAATACAAATTCCTCCAGATAATACTTCTCGTTCTTGCATTCACTAACGGTGACAAATTTTGCACGCGTTGTTGAAAAGAGACAGAAGAGGGAGAGTCAAAGTCCGAAGTGGGGAGCGTTAGGAGGGAGAGGCAATTGTATTAGGCCAAAAAGCAAGTCTATTTTTAACTAATGCCAAGATCGGACGGACCGACAGACAGATGTACCCCGAAATTGGGCTGTAATTTTGGCTTTTTTTTCAAATTCAAATCAAAATTGAAGGTCGTCCGATCTCATTGGCCAACACATTTTATATTACTGAAAACTTAGAAGGCTTGTCGCCATTTGTAGAAATTCTGTCCCTCAGCCAGGACGATGTACTAAAGTGTGAATAGTAACTAAAAATTAAAGTAAATACATACAAATTCACAGTACAGCCGGCAGCAAAGCTGAATCTGTGCCATGGTCATCGTTCCTGTGTTTATTCATTGAATTCGTGGTAAGACAGAAATTATTTATATTTTATTTTTAAAATGTGAGTGAGCGATACTGCCAAATGATAAATATTACGACAGTAAGTACATAGTCGAGGTCCCTAGCTGACTTCTGCAGGGCCTAGAGGTTGGTTTATCTTAAAACAAACTACCAGAGATATATGGCACAAATGTTTTCTTAGGTGGTCAGGTGGAAACATATCACCCACCTTATTGTATGGAAAAAAGAGATTAATGATAATATTGCAGATGCAGTGCAGCCATTAGTGGAGAGGAATGTGAAAAAAACTGGTACACCTTGGTATGTGGATGAGTTGGGTTGGTCAGCTAGATCTGACCCAGGTCTTTTGTTTTGCATGTATTATAATATGTGGAAATAGTAGTTTAAACCTGATGTAAACAAGGAAACATAATTTCATGTTACAGGGTTTTTTGTCTGGCACTAGCCCAGTGCCAGATTTCTGAGTGGTGAATTTGAGAAGACTTTGTATTCCAGTAGTGATAGAGGTACACGCTGCCTACCCTATTACTTTTGGACAAGTACAAGAGTGGCCGTTGGCCGGAGTGACAACTGACAACTACTTCATGTGCTAGTTGAGTATATATTCTGGCACATGACCTTTCATCAACGCAGAGTAGGGTGTCCCTGATTGAAATAAATAACACTATTTCCACCACAGAACTTAACATTAAAAGTTGTGAAATAAAGACATGGGAGTGATTATAGAATCCCGACCCACTATCCAAGTGTTAGTTTAACAGTAGTAATAGAAATATTTAACACCATTATTAGATTTTAAAATACGTGTTTGGACAGATTGTCCCTTTTGTGTAATTTCAATATATATATATATATGTATATAAATTGATTTTATTTGAGTTGAAAGTCCTGACCAGAAGAATACTAGGTTCAGGACAAAATAAAATTGTAAAAAATAGTTAAATACCAAAAATTTAACCCACGGTGTTGGTTCCTTTGATCATAGACATTAACATTTGTGTATGTGTGTATGTTTAGTATTACATTACCATCACACCATATGTTTATACCGCTAGACACTAGACGTAGTTATCATACATACTAGTCAAGAATAAGTCTGAATGAGATCATAAGGTGGTAGCAGAAAGGCATCCTGAAAACTCACCCTAATAATTGTTATATTCAGGGGCCTTCACAGCTGACCTCATTCAGTACAATATCAAATACATAACAACAACATTTCATAACATCTAAATCCACCACAATGAGTTATTATTTAATTAGCTATACGCGCACTTTAACAAATATCTCCTGTCGCTAAGTAGCTATTAGAGGGTCGGCGTCGGTTTGTTTAGTCGCATGATATTTAAACAACAGTCACTTACTAAATTACACAAAATGAAATAAACGTGAATTTTATTCCGTGAATTATCCATCGCGCCTTGTGTATTAATTAGTCAACTAAGCCGTCTCTTTATGTGTGATAGCGGGTGATAAAATTAACATTACAACTGAAACCTCTGGAATAAAAATAGCTACGCGTTATTTAATTCGCTAGTTTTAACGCTAGAAAATCACCGTGAGTTATAATGGTAAACTTAACACATTAAATCGCTTAAGCACAAATTTATATTACCAGAAATCCAAAAAGAAAACACTACGAAACTATTAACACATCTATTCCCAATGGTTCTAGATAAGTGTTTAGACTCTCCGAAAAATTCTGAGCGACACTGATAACTGATTTGGGAAAGACGCAGTTTATATACGATCATATTGTTATGATCTCTAGAAGATGTGAATTTTCACACTCTGTTTCCTAGCAGAGAAATCTGAAACTACGTTTCCCAGATAAAAGATTTACGGTCGCTTCAGTCGGCCGTTGCTAACTGACAACAGAGGCTTAAACCGTGTAGCGGGCTTCCTTACGATATTTTCCACGCTTCTCGAGATCAAAGCGTTATTTTTCCCTGTATGTACGAACATCACAGGATTCTCGGGAAATTTGTTTTAGCCCGTGCGGCTACTTCAAAAGAGGTCCGTTATTTACACGTGTCTGGTGTCTAATGATTGACAGATTGCTTGCGAGAGAAACTCAGGTAAACAAACGGGGTTCGCCCCCTGCTATGACTGACAGGTTGCGAATGTTGGTAAACAAACTCGTATGTTATGGTCGAGTAAAAAGAGGCGTGGATTAAAAGGTAAGTCAGACAGGCAGAGAAATGCGTGACTTTGTTAGCGAATCTTAGGACGCTAACGGGAAAGCAAAGGCTGTCGGATGCTGTAGGCTAGATTTCCATTATACGTCACAAACCCAAAGCATAAAGCTTTATAAAGGTATATTTAAAAATGCAAATATAAACGTATTAATATCTGCGTGGAGCAGAATACTGCCCCAGGGCGAAGGAGGACCACAACTGCAAAGCTATGAACACAAACCGTACATGTGCAAACTGCCTCGGAAACCACGGGGCAAGGTACCGAGGCTGTCCGATGTTCCAAGAAACAAAGAACATACTGAAGGAAGCGGTATCCAAAAACATCCCCTTCAGCGAGGCAAAACACAAAGTGGCTGCGGATGTTGCAGAAAAGCAGCGCACGATTGATAGACGACAGTTACACAAGCTGACCGCTGAAGTCAAAGAAATGAAAATGAAACTACAGGTCGAAAACAGAAGCAAGTAGACTCCCGAAGATGAAACCGTCAGTGGTGAAGACGTAATCGATCTACAGAACGTCAAAGATATGCTGGAAGACTTGAAAAAAATCCACCAACAGATAGAAACAGACGTCAAGAAGCTGACAGAACTGAAGGAAGAAAACTCAGAAATCCTCAAGAGAATCGAAGCAGAGCGAAGAGCCGTAGAGGAAAGTACATCAAACACACGAGACACGAAAACGAACAGCCAAACAGAAGAAGACATCATCGAGGAAACACTAGAAAGCAATCATAGAAAAAGCACTATCACAGATACAAGAGAAGAGGAAGACTCAAGAAACAGAAACGAGGAGGGCAAAAACTCACAAAACCAAACAAACCAGATAGGGAGGCAGTAAATGAACACGCTACGACACCACGAACAGACAAGCAACTAAGAGGTATCCAGACAGTCAGCTGGTGGTCCTGTTTAGGACCAATCCTTTTCAGGACTAACAACCGGCCAGCATCGAAGAAACTAAATGCACAATATACCCCAATTATAACCAATTTCCAGGTTGAACAGGGCATAACAGCAACATAGTAGACAAACGAACGAACGAATTATACTTGATATTGGGAAATGGCAAAATACGTACAAACTTGACGTCTGCAGTGAAATGAAAAAACTCAGCTACTGCACTCCATGGAGTATGAGGTGGTAGGTTGCGCACTAATACAGTGCGTGAGCGTGTATTGAGACCACTGATATGTGGGGGTCGAACACACGAAATTCGCGTTATCATCACGAAATCGTGCGCTGGGATGGTGTGCCCTCTCTAACGAGGGAGATAAATGGTGATTTCTTTTCTTTCTGCATGTCGTGACTTGCTTAATAGGTGCATCATACTGCCTGTGCTGAGTATGATGAGTAACAGTACCATTGATACCACTGTGCACAGGTAGGTTTGTATCCTCATTGTTATTAACATTATGGGTATTAGTCTGAAAACGATTAGTAATTGTTTTGTCCCATGTGAAAACTTTATTTGTACTCTGAAAATTCGATGCACGTTGGGTCTGTGGATCCCTTACCTTAACTCTCTCAGAGGTTTTACCGTGATTTAAAAGACCGACTGTCACAATAGGATCACTGTTTTTGGCCTGTCGCCAAGAATCACTCTTATTAGAGGCAGTACAGTTATTTCGAGGGAAATTATAGTGACCTCGGAAAGATAATTTTACCTTTTTCGGGCGTGTGAACCCGTTCATATCACACTGAGTACTGTAGGCATAGTCGTAGCGACTGTGTGATAAAACATTATTGTCTAAAATCACATCGATCAACCCATCAATTATTTTTCTTAACTTAGAAATCTCTAGATCTTTTTGCGATATTTCTTCAATTTGTCTTTCACCTACTTTTTCGCGTTTATAATTTTTTTCTTTTCTCTACAAAGAGCAATCTCTCTGTAGTAGCGACCTCCGCACTAAACCCATTTTTATGATGACTTTGAAGGCATTTTACGTCTCCATTTTCTTGTTCAAGAGCTGTCAATTTGTTCTTATAGTCATTATTGAGTTGAGGGCCATGAATGTTCATTATTGAGGTCCCCCATTACTCGTGTCTGAGCATCTGATTCCAGATGAACCACCTGTGAAACCTGTTCTCTGAGTTTCGCAATTTCAGACTCCAAAACGTCATTTCTCTGAGATACCAGTTTCAATTTCTCACACTTCTCCTTCCATTGGTCGACTTCCTGGGTGAGAGTTTTCACTTCGACATTTTTGTCTTCTATCAGAGCTTCCAAAGTTTTATTTTTATACAAGGCTGAATTTAATGCAGCATTTGAACCTGTAAGCTCCAATTCTAATCTGTTCAAGTTTTCATTATCAAGATTGGACTGTATGTTATGTAATTTCCTCTCCTGAGCAATATCTTCTAATAACTTCTTCTTTTCCTGTTTTTCGTCTTTTATCTGCTTCTCATGACCATTATCGTCTAGTATTGCATGTCGTACGTTTTTGAATACATGATCATGTTTTACATGGATGTATCGTCCCAGACAAATACGAAGATCCACACGTAGTAAATCAGCTAGTTCCCTAGCTATTATTGTATGATGCATAGAATGAAAATGAAAATTTGCATAATTCATAAGATATGATGCCGCCTGACACAAGAAACGGTCCATGACAAATTCCTCAAGATCTGGGTCTTGTAATCTTGTCTCCTCACCCTCCTGGATAAGATCCTCCAGAGTAGAAATAATGAAAGGCCGTATAAACCTTACGTAGTCCTAACACGTCTATATTGTACAATGTGTACCAACTAATTAATTTGCGACAGGTTCTTGTCCACCGAACCTATGTTTAAATTCCTATTAATTTAAGGAATGCTAATACAGTATTACAATATAATTAATTATCAGTCAATAAAATCATGCATAAGAAAAAAACATTAATTGAGCATTTAAGACAGGTAATATGTGATTAAGAATACAAAGAATATTTGACAAGAAGACAGGATACCAATGTACGAATGAAAACGTTCGCAGGATCAACTAAAGAAATACAGCAGAATCAAAGTAAAAAGGTATTGCACAAATGCAATGAGCCTGCGAAAAGAAAGAATTAACAAGACAAGTGATTGCATAATGTATAAACACAAAATTTGTATAAAAATAAGTAATAGTAAGGTGGAGATAGACGGTTACAAACAAAACCAATCAATAAACTAAGGAACATAAAATACTACAGTAATAACAATAAAACAGTACGTTACGCCTAACCACTAAGGTGTCACAGACAACCAAGCACAGTAGAACGAAATCCTTCGGCAAATATAGGCCGGAATTTCCACTGCGGGAAATCTGCAAAAGTCACTAAAGAACGCCTAAAGTGGGCCCTAGTGTGAAGCTGCGATGAATCCCACATAGGTCTCCGCCCAACCTTCCCGCATGGCACATAGAACATAGAGCATTGAAATTACATGCATACATGAAAGAAAGGCTCGACTAAAACAAGCAGCAGTGACAAGGTGCACATATATTAATGAGCCACTTATCTGAAAAAAAATCCCTCCTTTCACGGATGTGTCGAAAGGTATCGGGTGCTGCCTGGGAGCAATAGACTATCCGTACTATGATCCATCGCTGACCTTAAGAATAGTAGGTTATGGCTGGGTCACGTATTCATGTTGTCCACGTAGAGGTCAGTAAGGTCGACCGTTACACTAGAAACTTCAAAAACAGCGGTGTTGTTGATGGTATTTTCTTGTAGAAAGAATCGACGTTTCTTGGAACTTGACGCACGAATTGAGTAGAACCATCTTTAATACAAAAAAAATTATCCCCGTACTAGCCACCAATTACTCTTACCGGGTGTTTTTTTGTCTTATGTTCTCAGTGGTGTTGTCTGGTTTGTCGGGCCTGCTAATGTGGCCGACGTACTTCTGATCACGCGAATAATGTGGGCCGTTTCTTTGGCTTATAGTGATGACCTGGTTAATGATAATAGGACCCGGTAACGATACAGGATGACCAACTGACACGGATAAACACTGTAATCAATGGGAGAGTTAGTGTTGACAACATATTTATTCATGACGAAACTTTACATCAGTAGTTCACAGACATTCTTCATCAGCAATGGTCATGGTAGAAAAGGTACATAGTCATTAACAATCAACATGGACGTTGACCGACCGCACTAGCCGCTACCACGTCAAGGTTAGCGGAAGCTCTACGGCAACGGATTTGTAGGTTACATGGGTTTACCACAATGACCATGTTAGAAACTTTGAGCATATATATATATATATATATATATATTTCAATTACGATCCCATAAACTCCTAGCGTTAGCGGGACGCACTAGCAGCTTGACATATCTGGTCGAGCTGAAGCTCTGCCATAGCGTTACAGGAGACTAAGTATCGGAGGCGAGATAGGCCTACTTAAAAACGAGCCGTTTCTGGCTAAATAATCACAATAAAAGCTTCTTGGCATAGCTTCCTCAAGAAAAGCATATGCATCTTTCAGATGATCATTACTTCTTAACAGTGTCTTCCCTAGACTCGGGTAAGAACATAATAATCAATCACGTCTATTCACGAAGCGGATCTGCTTCTAGGACATAGTCCGTATCTAAACAAATCACTGCGACATAACGCGCCCTTCGTTTTTTGCTTAGTCAGGGCCGCCAAGAAAAGAGACAGCCTATTGTTTTTGTTGTTTGCTGTTTTACAAACTGACAATCAGTCTTCGTTGGCGCAGCAAAATGGGTAAACGTTTAGCACCCATGAAAATGCAACAAAAAAGAGAAAATTATCCACACTGTTTGAACTAATGAAAGGAAGTGCAAAGAAATCGAGAGAACAGATGAATCAATGATATGGAGCATCAAGCTCAAATTGCAACAGAAAAGCAAAGATGACAAGATGTTCTCCACATAATTCTCTATTACATAAAACGTATAGATACTCAGAACCTTGGATTATGTAGACAAGGAATTCGTTAGACAGGACATTTCCTTGGGTTACTAATGTTGTTGGCAAATTTTGATCCTGTCATGAAAGAACATCTCAATAATGTGGAAAAACAACCTGGAACCACGTCATATTTATCTCCTTTAGTGCAGAATGAATTTATTCAGCTGATTGCTTCTTTTGTTCACCAGAAATTGTTACAAAGCATACATAATGTCAAAAATTTTGGCCTCATGTTTGATTCTACTCCAGATCATGCACATTAAGAGCAAATGGCACAAACAGTTCATTATTTTGATGCTTATTTTCAGAAGAAAACAGTTCGTGTAAAATAGTCTTTCCTTGGATTTATCCAGTTAAAACAAAAGGTTACTGAAAGCATTGTGGAAGGGATTTTGGATCAAAATGCCATTAGAACACTGTCGATCTCAGGGTTTTTATAATGATGCCATTATGGCTGGTTATAAAAGTGATATTCAACAGAAAAATTACTGTAAAAATTACAAAGCTATTTTTTTAGAACTGTGATAATCATTCTCACAATTGTGCTGGAAAGCGTGCTGCTACCTATGGTGCACTGATGATAACTTTTTTTTTCTTTTTTTTTTTTGGTGCAATAGGCTAACTTTATTCTTTTTTTCATGTTCCACTCTCCATTGGCAAACGCTGAAAGATACTAATAGTTGTGAAATCTAAGTCCAAAACTCGTTGGCGTTCTACTATAGTGGCTTTGAAGGCAGTTCATGAATACTTAGATATTATAGTTGAAATCTTGCAAAGCATAATTAATTATCAAAGTGAGACTGCTGATAAAAGAAGCCATGCAAAGCAAGGGCTGAATCAAATTTCGACTTTTGACTTGTTGGCTTTGCTCGGATTTGGAACAAAATCACCATTCTCATTGATCGTGTTTAAAAACAACTTCAAGATCACACCATGATCTTTCATGTTGCTGCTTATCATTTAAAAGCCCTTCAAGATTGTTTTTTGAATCACTTGAAGCAGGGCTGAAACTGTGCGGCGATGATGGGGTATTCCAGTAAAAAGTCGACACAAGCAGTCATGTTATCGGTGCTACATTTACACTCGTCGGTAGTTCCTATCTTTAGTTTGTTGAATAGAAGATATCCCTATTTGTTGTGGCCCGTGCGGAGATGAAGATTACCACTTGTTCTCGTCTGCTGAGCTCGTAATATGCATCATTTTGTGTGTGTTCTGGGTGCTTTGCATCCATATGTTTTGGATCTGGTTCTGATAAAACTCTTTGTCTCTTCGAAAGTTATGCTTCCATCAGGCTGGGGTAGATTTCCACCGTCCTGTACCAATATGTCAGCCTATCATGATACGTGTAATATATAATGAGCATGCAAGTGTGTACTCATGTAAGTCTGTAATGATGGTCTAAAATCTAGATGAAGGTGAAGTATATAACTATAAATTACTTCTTTATTTTATGTCATAGTGGGAAAAAAAATCATTAATTCGATTAGCCATTAACGTAATGGAAAAAACAGTCTTTCACACATTTAGCTATGATACTAAGTGCAAAACGCAATCTTAAACAATGAAAAAGAAAAAATATTAAATATCACAAACCTCGTTCTTCCCTTTCGCGAGTTCCTCAAGAGCGCATTTGAACTTAAATCCCACTGGAATGAAATATAATCCAATAATGGAAAAGGCTAGGCTCTAGGAAACTCTTCCACTATTCTCCGCTGGTGTTGTGAAAACGTACAGACTTCTGTCGAACGTGAAGTTACATTTCCTGTCAGCCAATATGTGATAAATCGTTGGCTGTGTCCTATGGCTGCGCCCTCTGATCCAGTAATCCAATGTCATGTCGCATCCGAACGCGAATTGTGAAGACCCGTGCCGTCAATCGCTAAAAAAGGGGGAGCTCTCGTAAGAAACTCTTCACCTGTTTGCTTGATGTCCTGGAATAATAAAAACCGTGGCTTAGAAATGGTTGCCTAATGGAAAATAAAAACGGTTACCCCTTTTCACAAAGGTATTTATCTCTGTGGTAGTTCCGAGTTGAGTCCACCTGTGTTGCCTGCCTGACGCGTCGTTTTTTGTTTCCTTGTCGTATGGCCTGCTAGCTGTTTTTCTTTAATCTCTTCCTTCATTGTCCCGCCACGTAGACAACATCTAAGCTTCTTAGCCGTTATTATAGTTGTGTCCCAGATGGCTTCGTCTCGAAAGTCCTTTGTTTACGTCTGTGACGTACGTCTAAGTATGACAAATGAATTTCCCTGACTCGATGGATGATAACAGAATATTGGCCTCTCATAACTTTAGAACCCCTGATCATCTGTTGTAACTTTTACCGGCATGCAGCGGTACCATCAAAGAACAGGCTGATCTTCAGAATGCAACGTGGAGCGGCCGCGATCTAAAGAAACAGGGAACCCGCAGCTCACAGAGTTAGCTTCTCGGAAACTTTTCACACTCTTATGCGAGCAGCCTGAGACGGAAGAAAATCGGTAGACCGGGGAAAACGAAGGAATCGCAGCTGTTAACACATCGGCGAGGTACCCCAGATTTTGCTCAAGTTCAAGAAAGGTGCGAAAATTTAACACGCCCCATTCAAGTTACATTCGAGAAGTATAAATAGAGAACTCCGATAAACTGCATTTTATCGTTCGCTCTGACAGAATCCTAGTTGCACTAGCATAGTCGGATTCCTGCTGGATTTCATCTACTTTCGTGACTATTGGAGTGTATTCTTTCTGTGCAGATGGTAATTTATACATTAGCTTCGAGTGATCAGTGGTCGAGTTATTTAAATTGATTTCAATGGATTGTGGTGTAAATTTAACCTTATTAAATAAACCCATTTTCAAAGTTCTAGTGCAAACTAATGTTACAGCTAAAAGTATTTCCTAATACAATTGACGCGTAAATTTATTTTGCAGACGTTAAAGAGAATTATAACTTTAATACAGTTTAGTTCTGTATAGATAGATGTGCTTTAAATTATTTTTAACTCACGGGAATTTTTCCTGATTTGTTAATTGACGACGCTAATAAGTAAATAGGCTAACTGTAATTTATCGCGTCAGATTATAATATGATTTGTAATGCATTTCTTGTTTTGATTATCTTTCATTCAGAACGATCATTCAACCTGCATCCCAGCAATTATTAACTATATACAGAGTTCTGCCAAACTCAGTTTGATAACTCCAGTAACATATGAACTTTTTAAAGCTAAACTGGTGGCGACCTGTAATGGGCCCCGCTCCTCTGGACGTAACTGAGAATAAAGCCATTCAAGAAACACTTTAAAAAATACTAGTTCATATAGAGTCCTTAAAGAAAACTGGAAGCAGAACATATTTTATTTCACTGCCCCTATTTGTGAAGAAAAAGCATCGATACCTGAACACTGTCTGTCACGCATATTCAGTGGATTTTAACCCCCCCCCCTCCCCCCCCCAACCCCCCCCCCCACCCCCCCCCCCCCCCCCCCCCCCACCCCCCCCTCCCCATAAATTTTTCCCCACCCCCCCCCCCCCTCCCTCATTTTAACCTCCCACCCCCCCCCCCCCCCCCCCCCCCCCCCCCCCCCCCCCCCCCCCCCCCCCCCCCCCCCCCCCCCCCCCCCCCCCCCCCTCCATCTCCCCCCCACCCCACAAATACCCCCCCCCCCCCGAAGACAGAAGACTAACCGTCAATGTTTTTTACTTAACTTTGTGTGACATTTCGGATGGGAAAAAGAAGTTATCTCCACAGCTGTACACCAATTTTAGGAACACCTACCCATACACCCTCAAGCCTAGCCAAGTACCTGTGCCTTTCTTTAGGAACTTTATCTAATAAAACAAACAGTACCGTTAAACTTCAACGATTTCGGGACACTTTTAAACTTAAAACCAACCCGCAAAATCTGGGGCTGTACACGGAAGAAAATTACTTTTACCTAAGCCAAGGTTTAGTGCTGTTTTTTTTTTTTATGTATTTCCTATGAAGTGCCAGAATTCACCTTTCGGTAAGTCTGCGTGTGTGTTTGTGGGGTATGGCCCAGCCCTAGTGTAGTTTGTTTTTGAATGAAAGGAGATTTATCTTTTCTCTTTACCCTTTTAATTAGTTCGACCTTGTTACATAAGGTGCATTATATTCCTTGTACGGGATCTCTCCTAGCGGGATTGGGTAACTGTGTTCATTCCCCACCCCCCGTAAAATTTGTTGATTTAAAGGGAGACAATTGAGAACCCTAGCTTTCCTCTACACCCACCCACCCCCTTTTCTGTAACCCCTTGCCTCAGAGTAATAAATTTTACCAGTGGGTTAAATCTCTGATCACAAACTCCCCCCCCCCACGCCCCCCCCCTTTTCTTGTCTTTGGGACCGGGTTTTGTCTGTTAGTAAATATAAACGGGAAACGGTGGATGGGATATTTCTCCTCAAAAACCACTCTTCCCTTGTTATATTTGTATTCTGTAACCTTTGATTTTTGACTGTAAATGTACAATTATGTGTGAGTCCTTTATGATAATAAAGGTATTAATCATTAATTGTGTTGGTTGTCGGTTGGCCTAAAACTCCAAACATTCCATCTGTGTAGGCTGTATTCATGTACGTTGAGCGACAGAATCACCAAATCGGTGAGCGCGCCTGAGCGACTGGAACTGACAAACAATTGTTTGTGCAGAAGAGAGATAGGAGTAGTCTGTGAGAAAACAGATATTGTCGTAATAAGAGACTGTCCTTGCTCCTTCCCAGCGCTTGTGAATCTACTACCTCATTCTCCTAAATCCTTATTCTCACAGAGCCTTCAATATCACTTTACACTCTAAAGGGACCAATATTCATCAGCACCCTCTCAGATAAAAAAATTACGACAATATATGGTTAGCTCGTTCAAGATTCCGAACTTAGTTAAAAATAGAGTGTGGTTGATTGTCTTTGTGAAGTAGGGTATAATCTTTAAAAGTATTACTTCCCCTAGACCAAGCCGTTCAGTATTTTAGGCCAACCACACAATAATTAAGACAGGTTTGTTTTTCCACAGGAACAGGCAGTTAGTGATAATAAAAGATTGTCACATTTGTATTCTCTGGCAGAGGGAATTGAAAATTTTTGGTTATATAATTGCTGGGACTGCGTGATTGTTTTACAATCACTAAAGGTTATGAAGCGTTTGAGTTGAGCTAAGCTAAAGACGGATTGTTCTGATTTTTTAAAATTAAGTTAACTACGTCTCATCTCAAAAATTGTCTTCAGGGACGGAGTTTGTTGTTAGAGAATTAACATTTTCTGGGAATTTTTTTTTTTCCTTTTAAATTGTTTAATATAAATTTTTCTCTACTGTTAGTAAGAGTAGATTCTTTTTTAGTGTAACTTACCATTTAATTGGCATAGTTGCTTGCGTTACGAGTCTTAAGTGACAATAATAGCGGCGATAAGTTAACACACGAGGTCATTCAGTAAATTTTTTACTTTGTTTTTCTCGTAGCGGCTTTGAGTTTTTTCCCCTTCTTGTTCCATCTTACTATTCTCTAGTCTTAGAAGCATCCAGTTCTTTGACAATGGCTGAGAGAATTAGGATAAGATCCATTTTGAGACAGGAAGCGAAAGACTCAGGATTAGACACAGAAGCCGCGAATCTGTTTATCAACCAGGAACTGCAAAGGTATGACGCGGAGGAAGAGAGGGCAGAAGCTAGGAAGAAAGAAGCGGACGATCGTCAATTGGAGCAGAAGAAAATTGAGGCAGAGATGGACGCCCGCAGGGAAAGAGAGAGAGACACGGAAAGACAGCATGAATTAGCGCTCAAGGCTTTAGAGAGTCGGAGTGCCTCTACTTCAAATAATGGAGAGCCGTCTTCGCCCCATTCTCAAACAATGGATCTCTCCAGCACTCAGTCTGCCCAATTAACTGCGATGTCTTTTGCTTTAGAGTCTTTTCCTAGCCCTAACGAAAAAATTGACAGCTACCTAGAAAAATTCGAAAGGCTCGCAAATCTGTATGGGTTAGAGAGTTCCCGCTGGGCACTTAAACTCTCGACGTCACTAAAAGCGAATGCTTATGACGTATACACAAAGCTGGGACCGAACCAACATGATTACGACATGCTTAAGAAGGCCTTGCTAGAGCGGTTCGAAATGACCGCCCGAAAATTTCTGCAAATGTTCAGAAACAGCCGAAAAGAGAGCACGGAAACATTCCCCCAATTCTCTTCACGTCTCACGGGCTATTTGACAAAGTGCATTGAATTATCTGACCTACCTCTTACATATGAGGGACTACTTGAACTTGTTCTTGTGGAACAGATAAAGGCAACTTTGTCAAACGAAACCCGTAGATTTTTGGCTGAACAGGGCGCAGTCAGGCTTGAGGACATACTCAATAAGGCCGAACGCTATACCAATGCAATGGCCGAACTTCCCAGCACTAAACGTAAACACACAGATGAGCCATCTCGTAAACAAAAATCTAGAGCAGTCATCCTATTCCTCTAATTCCTCTCAGAATTATAACCAACGAGAAAATAATACCCAGAGACCTCCCCAGGAAAAATCGAAATTCTACAAAACCCGATACCCCCCCAACAACAATTCTGATCAACCCACCAAGCCTACGTGGCAGCGCGGCCACCAAGGTCAAGGAAAAGGGAAGACCCCTACACCAGGAACGTCTGATCAGGGCAAACAAAACCGGTCCAAACCGCGTTGGATGTTTGCATACAGCCTCGAAAGGTAGAGTCAATGTCAGTGATTCTCAACCTGAGGGGGACCGACCCTCAACTCGAGGAACTGTAATTTTGAATGGTACCTCAACCACTTGTCTCTTTGACACTGGATTAAGTTTTAGTTGTATTGTTGCTAGACACCTAGTCAAACCAGGTCAGGAGACAGAGGAAACCGTCAAACTTAGTGGAGTGTTTAAGAGTGATGCGCCCAGGACGCTGCCTATCGCACTGGTAGAAATACACTCTGACTTTGTCAGAGGAGTTATAAAAGCGGCCATTATGGATGATCCTATCTACCCAGTTATCCTGGGATGTAGATATGTGTTTATTGGGAGACCAAAGGAGCCGATTGTGGCAGCGGTAACCACAAGAGGGCAAGCCAAGAAGGAGAGGGAGCCTGCGCCAAATTTGTTGCCGAACGAACTGAAGGAGGCGCAACAAAAGGACCCTACTCTAGAGCTCTGCTTTAAAAAAACTGCCCATGGCTAAGGACCCCAGACACAACGGAGACATCTTTTCTAAGGATGGCGTATTGTATCGTAGAACGGGAAACCCGGACACGGGGAATAACCAGCTCCTAGTTCCGACGCAGTACCGAAGCCAGATCTTAGAGATGGGGCACTCTCTTCCCTTTAGCGGACATATGGGACAAAACGCCACTATTCAGCGAATAAAAACCCACTATTGGTGGCCAGGAATGAACTCTGACATTGTCAGGTATGTGAAATCCTGCGCCCAGTGCCAACGGGTAGCACCCAAGCACTTGACACCCCCAGTACCTATGGGGCAAATGCCAATAGTAGGGACTCCATTTGAACGGGTTGCTGTCGACATTATTGGTCCTCTGGAAAAGACCAAAAGAAGGAACAGG
Source organism: Oreohelix idahoensis (assembly GCA_024509875.1). Classification (NCBI taxonomy): domain Eukaryota; kingdom Metazoa; phylum Mollusca; class Gastropoda; order Stylommatophora; family Oreohelicidae; genus Oreohelix; species Oreohelix idahoensis. The sequence continues at coordinate 40,761 of JAMPIV010015393.1, read as the reverse complement.
TTCATCCTGACCTTAGTTGACACTTGCACTATGTGGGCCGAAGCCGTACCGCTACCATGCACTAATTCCAAGCATGTCGCAGAAGCCCTTGTGCAAATTTTTTACACGGTTGGGATTCCCTCAACAAGTTTTGACGGACAATGGATCCCAATTCCGTAGCCTGTTAATGGAGGAGATCTTTAAGATCTTGAGGGCCAAACATATCCACACAAGTCCCTACCATCCGGCCGGAAATGGGCTCGTGGAACGTTTTAATGGCAGCCTCACCACCATGTTACGTAAGCTGGGTCAGGAGAAACCGGAAGACTGGGACCTATACATATCGGCTGCCTTATTCGCCTACCGAGAGGTTCCCCAAGCGTCTACGGGATTCCCGCCTGCTACACTTTTATTTGGCAGACCTATAAAGGGGCCATTAGAAGCCTTACTTCGGTCCCTGACAGACCAAAAGGCTGACGAGACAGTCGTCTCTGCAAGCAAGTATGTATCTGAGCTCAAGGAAAGGCTAAAGCTAGGATGGGATCTAGCTACAACCAACCTTACGAAAGCCCGCGCTAAACACGCTAAAAGATACAACAAAGCTGCAAAAGAGAGAGAGCTCCAACCAGGGGAGAAAGTTTTGTTGCTACTCCCAACCGGAAGCAATAAACTTCGCATCGGATGGCAAGGGCCGTTTACCGTCCTTAAAAAGATCTCACGTACCAACTACAAGATCTCCATCAAAGGAAAGGAGAAGGTCTTCCACATAAATCTGCTGAAGAAATATTTGGAAAGACCGGTGCCATCCTCCGAGCATCTCCTGGCTGTCGCCATAGCAACGGAAGACGAGGAAGATGATGATGGTTGCATGGAGTATCCACTGCAACCCACAGAATCCTTTAAAGATGTCAAGTTCGGCGACAATCTCTCACCAGAACAACAAACAGAAACCAGGGCTCTACTAAAACAGTACAGTGCAGTCTTAACGGATGTACCTGGTCGAACAAATCTCATTGAATTTGATATGAAATTAACAAACGAGACCCCTGTTCAAACCAGAGTTTACCCCATCCCGTACGCTAAAGCGGATGCACTTCGCGGAGAAATAGACAAGCTGCGTCAGGCAGGAATTATCAGTGAGTCTACATCTCCTTACAGCTCGAGTGTAGTGCTGTTGCAGAAGCCCAATAAGGAAGTTCGGCTGTGCATTGATTACAGGTTGCTAAACGCTGTAACGGAATTCCAGCCCGAACCTCTCCAAACTGTTTCTGAGTTGTTCACCAAGCTCAGCAAAGCAAAGATCTTCTCCAAGATTGACCTCAGTAAAGGTTATTATCAAATACCAGTCAAGGAGGAAATTAAACCTTTGTTAGCTTTCAGCACTAGCGAAGGACATTACACATTTAATGTGATGCCGTTCGGTTTGCATAACGCACCAGGAGTGTTCACCAGGATGATGAGGAAGCTTCTAGAGCCTTTGCAAAGTCCCCATATCCATAATTTCATGGATGACATATTAATTGCATCGGAAACCTATGAAGAACATATTGCTACGGTTGCTATGCTCCTCAGGAGACTACAGGAAACGGGTCTCACAGCCAGACCTAGCAAATGTCTCATCGGGTTTGAACAGTTAGACTTCCTGGGGCATACTATTTCTCACGGATGCAGTTGGCCTATTAAGAAGAACGTGGAGAAAATTGTGGCAGCAAAAAGACCCCGAACGAAGAAAGACGTACGTTCCTTCATATCGCTATGTGCATACTATCAGAAATACATCCAGAACTTCAACGGACTGACAGCACCTCTGACTGACCTCACCAAGAAAGGTTGTCCTGATAAGGTCATGTGGAATCAAAAGTGCGAACATGCATACAGCACTTTGAAAGGACAGTTGTCGGCATACCCCATCCTAAGGTTACCTGACCTTAAGAAACCTTTCATACTGAGAGTTGATGCGTCAGGTCAGGGCATCGGGTCAACATTGCTGCAAGCCGATGACAGTGACCTGAACATGCTATTTCCAGTTGCCTATGGCAGTCGGAAACTGAATAAAGCGGAACGCAACTACAGTGTCGTTGAAAGAGAATGTCTCGCTCTGATTCATGGCATCAGACGCCATCATGAGTTTCTGTATGGTACTTCTTTCACGGTGCAAACAGACCATGCTCCACTAGCTTTCCTGGGTGCCAAGAAGGAATTCAACGCAAGGATAATGCGTTGGGCCTTGCTATTGAGGGTTTATTCCTTCAAAGTGGAATATATTCCAGGAAAACAGAATGTCGGAGCTGACTTCTTGAGTAGAAACTGGACCACAGAGGAAGAGGAGAAAATCGACGATGCCAATCATCCAAAAACTACCGATCAGGGCAGCTTCATTGTCATAAATGAAACATGAAAACGAGTTTCCATGTCTCAAAAGTGGGGACGATTGTGACGTACGTCTAAGTATGACAAATGAATTTCCCTGACTCGATGGATGATAACAGAATATTGGCCTCTCATAACTTTAGAACCCCTGATCATCTGTTGTAACTTTTACCGGCATGCAGCGGTACCATCAAAGAACAGGCTGATCTTCAGAATTCAACGTGGAGCGGCCGCGATCTAAAGAAACAGGGAACCCGCAGCTCACAGAGTTAGCTTCTCGGAAACTTTTCACACTCTTATGCGAGCAGCCTGAGACGGAAGAAAATCGGTAGACCGGGGAAAACGAAGGAATCGCAGCTGTTAACACATCGGCGAGGTACCCCGGATTTTGCTCAAGTTCAAGAAAGGTGCGAAAATTTAACACGCCCCATTCAAGTTACATTCGAGAAGTATAAATAGAGAACTCCGATAAACTGCATTTTATCGTTCGCTCTGACAGAATCCTAGTTGCACTAGCATAGTCGGATTCCTGCTGGATTTCATCTACTTTCGTGACTATTGGAGTGTATTCTTTCTGTGCAGACGGTAATTTATACATTAGCTTCGAGTGATCAGTGGTCGAGTTATTTAAATTGATTTCAATGGATTGTGGTGTAAATTTAACCTTATTAAATAAACCCATTTTCAAAGTTCTAGCGCAAACTAATGTTACAGCTAAAAGTATTTCCTAATACAATTGACGCGTAAATTTATTTTGCAGACGTTAAAGAGAATTATAACTTTAATACAGTTTAGTTCTGTATAGATAGATGTGCTTTTAATTATTTTTAACTCACGGGAAGTTTTCCTGATTTGTTAATTGACGACGCTAATAAGTAAATAGGCTAACTGTAATTTATCGCGTCAGATTATAATATGATTTGTAATGCATTTCTTGTTTTGATTATCTTTCATTCAGAACGATCATTCAACCTGCATCCCAGCAATTATTAACTATATACAGAGTTCTGCCAAACTCAATTTGATAACTCCAGTAACATATGAACTTTTTAAAGCTAAACTGGTGGCGACCTGTAATGGGCCCCGCTCCTCTGAACGTAACTGAGAATAAAGCCATTCAAGAAACACTTTAAAAATACTAGTTCATATAGAGTCCTTAAAGACAACTGGAAGCAGAACATATTTTATTCACTGCCCCTATTTGTGAAGAAAAAGCATCGATACCTGAACACTGTCTGTCACGTATATTCAGTGGATTTTAACCCCCTCCCCCCCCCCCCCCCCCCCGCCCCCCCCCCCCACCCCACCCCCCCCCCCCCCCCCCCCCACCCCCCCCCGAAGAAGAACTTACCTCAGTGTTTTTCTTAACTTGTGACATTATGGAAAAAGGAAGTTATCTCCACCAGCTGTGCCAATTTTAGGAACCACACCATACCTCACGCCTAGCCAAGTACCTGTGCCTTTCTTTAGGAACTTTATCTAATAAACAAACAGTACCGTTAAACTTCAACGTCCAGCGATTTCGGGACACTTTGTTAACTTAAACAACCCGCAAAATCTGGGGCTGTACACGGAAGAAATTACTTTTACCTAAGCCAAGGTTTAGTGCTGTTTTTTTATGTATTTCCTATGAAGTGCCAGAATTCACCTTTCGGTAAGTCTGCGTGTGTGTTTGTGGGGATGGCCAGCCCTAGTGTGTTTTTGAATGAAAGGAGATTTATCTTTTCTTTACCCTTTTAATTAGTTCGACCTTGTACTAAGGTGCATTATATTCCTTGTACGGGATCTCTCCTAGCGGGATTGGGTAACTGTGTTCATTCCCCCCTCCCGTAAAATTTGTTGATTTTAAAGGGAGACAATTGAGAACCCTAGCTTTCCTCTACACCCCCCCCCCCTTTTCTGTAACCTCTTGCCTCAGAGTAATAAATTTACCAGTGGGTTAAATCTCTGATCACACCCCCCCCCCCTTTCTTGTCTTTGGGACCGGGTTTTGTCTGTTAGTAAATATAAACGGGAAATGGTGGATGGGATATTTCTCCTCAAAAACCCCTCTTCCCTTGTTATATTTGTATTCTGTAACCTTTGATTTTTGACTGTAAATGTACAATTATGTGTGAGTCCTTTATGATAATAAAGGTATTAATCATTAATTGTGTTGGTTGTCGGTTGGCCTAAAACTCCAAACAGTTCCATCTGTGTAGGCTGTATTCATGTACGTTGAGCGACAGAATCACCAAATCGGTGAGCGCGCCTGAGCGACTGGAACTGACAAACAATTGTTTGTGCAGAAGAGAGATAGGAGTAGTCTGTGAGAAAACAGATATTGTCGTAATAAGAGACTGTCCTTGCTCCTTCCCAGCGCTTGTGAATCTACTACCTCATTCTCCTAAATCCTTATTCTCACAGAGCCTTCAATATCACTTTACACTCTAAAGGGACCAATATTCATCAGCACCCTCTCAGATAAAAAAATTACGACAACGACCTCCACCGGCTGACATGCCATTGTGCCTAGATGTCTTGACACCATGTGTTCAAACAGGGCCATTAAACGAATTCTTTCTATGGCCCATGTGGCCGGCTCTCGCTCCAAACAATAAATTGGCCAAGTGTGTTCCAAAAGATAAAGTAAGGTTGGGAGTTATCAAATATATGATTAAAGTTACACTTTTAAGACTGATCACTTTAAAAAATGATGAAATAGCAAAGACGGAAAGAAATAAAATAAGAACAATGATGAGAGATATTACAGTAAGAAAGAAAAGAAGAAAGAAGTAAAACGCAAGACAACGAAATAAGATGTGGAAATCCTGGTAAGTGAGGGCTGGTTATTCTTAGAGTGTCTTACCTGTCCATCGGTGGTTATCGCTCTAGCAGTTCGCATAGGAACCGTTTAGAGCAGCTTTCTCGACCTTGAAGTAATTTTCAGGTCATGGAGAACCCCAGCATAAAAATTATTATCTACAGCTCATAGTGCACTGATCAAACTAATGCAAAACAAACTTGTTTGCTAAACAAACCAAACGTATCGACTTTGCATTTTACTGATCCTTATGTGTTGTTTGTAAAAGAATGTTCAACGAAGTGTCCTTTAAAATGTTTAAAATATCCTAACTGTCTTACTCTTTGTACGCATTTTCGTACTGCATCTAATTATTAGATTTAATCTTTTCAATTCTAACAGGGAGCAAGTTTGGAGGAACGCAAAACGGCAAAAAATCTTCTGCGTTATCTTTGTCCAGACAGGTATAAATTCATGTGTTTGATAACTTTTAACTTCTGGTCATGTCTTTGACAGGGTTATTTTAACAAATAAAAATGAAGACATTTTGTTGCTCTAAACATTTGCGGAAGGGTAAAAATTAGAACCGCTTAACTGATTCATATTATGAATTTTGGAAAGTAGGCTTGAGAAATAAATACTTTGTTATGGATTTTCTCCATGAATGTAGACACAATTCGGAAATTCTTGAAGTAAATGAAGGCGAAGAAAGGCAAAGTTTCTGGGAACTGCTTGGCGGCAAGGAACCATATGCCACTGGCAAACGTTTAGAGGTAATCCATCTTCACGTGAGCGTTCGTTTGTCGTTTGTTTGTTCCCATTGACGATTATCATGTTTTTGTTTCCACATACAACTACAGACATAAAATAGCACAGTTTGTAAAATAACATCGTATTCCTCTTTTATTTAATCTTTGTTTTCAACATATAGTAAAAAAAAAATAAAGGCCGCAGGCATGTGGTTTTGACATAAGAATGTTAAGATTACTATGGACAGTAAATGAGGATGTCCTGAAAGAAGCCAGTGCGCAAAGAAAACTTCTCTCCATTAAAATGAAGCATTCCACTTTCATTGGGCATTTAATGAGAAGAACCAAACTGGAATGCATTGTAACAACAGGTACAATTTAAAGACCAAAAACGAGATCGAGTGCAACACAGAGATAAGATACTGGACAGTCTGACATCAATTTTTAACAACATAATTTATCAACAGTAATGGATTAGAGTTGTTGAGAGATATGATCAAATACATCACCAAGCATGGTACTTGAAGATGTGTGCTTTCCATGCCCCGTCTCTTTTTTTTCACGATAACTATGTATACTATTTGCATAAGAAGGGAAATTTACAAGAGTGCACAAATTATAGAGGAATAATGTTACTATCAGTGTCGCGAGGAGTTTTGAGGAGATAGGACAGCTTGAATGGAATGGAAGAATAAAGATAATAATGTCTTATTGATAGCTTCCGAGTTTGAAGAAACTGCCTCTCCTCGGGAAATAGTGTACTAGAAATTTACTTAAAAGAGAATTCTGGTACCTAAACAGGATATTTTCTGGACGATAAATTCTTCCTCAGGAATCCTGCAAAAGGACTGTGTAAACCACATAAGGTTGAGAAAGAGATTTGGTGTCCAGCCACATTTAAAATATCCCGACCCAATAGAAATTAATTGAATTATGGCTCTGCCCCCAGGGTGTAGATTTATATTTAAAACCAAATACAACCCAAATAAAATTAACAAGAAAAATAACAACAGACTATGTTATGTAAAGTTGAATAAAAGGGTATAGAATCTTACATCTCTGAATTTACATATAAATATGAAAAATGCTTAGCTCTACTGTTTATTAAAAAAAACAACTAGTTTGGTCATCACTTGGACCAGAGATCTTTTCTATGGTAGTGTTGCTGGTAGGTGTTAATACTCATCTCCTCAAGGACTGTAGTAGCTGCGGAGATGATTTTGGTTCAGACTCTCTTGGTTTGGTCTGCCCCAACAGGTTGGTCTCATAACAGTTAATGGGTTCAGAGGGTGTCAGAGTTTGCTTCCCTGGACTCAGTGCACATCACAGATAAGGATGGAGTAAGTCACCTCTTCAGAATGCCTCTTCTGTTTATGGGATGTATGGTATGGTTACTGGGTGATAGGATATGGTTGGGTATGATAACCTATTTGATAGGGTATGGTGGGTAAGGGTAATCTTTGGTACCATGGACTCGTACCCTGGACCTGGTTTAGGTATCTGGTAACCGCAACCTGGTTTAGTATCTGGTAACCGCAACCTGGGTTTAGTACTGTGTAACCACAACCTGGGTGGACTGGAAACAATTGAAGTACCGTTAGTGGTTTTCAAGAGCAATCATCTCCCAAGTCTGATGGCCGGTAAGCGTCCATCAGAAATTAAATTAACACAAGGTTAACTACCATTCATTAACAATGGGTGATCTATTATCTATGAACTACTCCTTCTTAACTGACATTATAGCGTATCTTGAGTTCTCAGTCTCTATCTGGCTGTCTGCTTAGTTACAGCAGTGGTTTTCCCCATGTGGCAATGAGTTTCACAAACTGTGACATGTGGGCTGGGGTCATCAATTGGTTGAGAACCACTGGTTCACCTAGTGCCCATAGAGCAGTATTTTAATTTTGGGGTCTCTGTCAACAATGGTTTGAGAACCACCGGGTAATAGTTTCCTATGCTGCTTTAACCTGTTGGGATGTCATTGCTGCCAAGGTCTGAGAACCAATGATTTACATTCTTGCTTACTCGAGCAGTAAATCATGTGGAGGGTAGTCATGGTCTCAAGGCTTGAGAACTGCTGACTTACATTTTGTCAGTCAAGTGGTAAATTCATTAAATAGCTAAATAATTGCAAGCATTCTTAAAGTCCTGGTTCCTGTAGCAAATAACATTCATAAACTGATAATAAAATAGTTCTTCAATCATCAAACATGGTATGTACATAAGATTGCATTAAATACATATAAAGAACATTCCATGATGCAAAAATTAATGTCCCATATTTCAGAAAGGGGAAAGAAGTGATTGAGAACACTTGTATCAAGTTTGTAGTCTTGACAGAGAACACTGAAGCCTCATAAGAAATAGAAAATAGAAGCACCACTAAGACACTTCTGTTTTGCTTGGATCAATATGCAAATCTCAAAGTAACAACAATAATATACATCAATTATTTTAACCCTGTCTTATTTCTGCCAGGCTGTGAGATAAAGATCAGGAGTTAATTAGGTTTAGGACCTTAGCAAACTCATACATTAGTTTGAGTGATCTGTAAAGATGCAAATAACAGTTATTGTCACTGAAAATGGAAATGCATTTAAACTTTAACAAAAAGTTACTGCAATAGCAAGCTGTTGATAAACATATGATTATGCATGTTATAAAATCAGCAGTATTAATTAGTTAGATCTACTTACTTCGCTCAAATGAATTCACTAAGGATATTTGCAACAATTAATTTGCCCACTTTGGGCCCATATACGCTTCTACTTCGTGCGATGGTTACAAGAAGAATGACTTATAATTCCCTCCAAAATTCCAGGTGTATGTTTCGGGCAGGAATGGGTGGCCTTGTTGCAAATTCTATTTTGGTCCCAGAGGTATTAAGTTACCTTCGTTTCAACTCGCCCTAGCGTTCACCGTTGCCGGCTGTTTTACATGCGTTCCCTTTGTGAACCCAACACAGGTCACTTCCGGTCGTTGCACCGTGTTCCACCTTCGACTTTCGCTGGCTAAGGAATAATTTATTACTTTTGGCCATGTGAATTCGCTAGCGAATAGTGAAATCTAAGACTAGAGAGAGAGACTCTTTCATTATAAGAATGAAAAAGTCAACTGAAGGGAAAAAGTTTTTCAATCTAACGATAGAGATTTTTGTAGAGATATAAAATAATAGACAGAAGAAAAGAATCGGTGAGAAGTCGTTCCACGACAATCAGTGCCAGGAAAAGTATTAAACAGAATCATCCTTGAGAGATTAAAAGAGTCCATAGACAAGCAACTGAGAGATGAACAAGCAGGTTTCCGACAGAACAGATCCTGTACAGACCAGATAGCCACATTGGGAATAATAGTTGAACAAATTCTCCGCTGTACATCGGATTCGTGGACTATGAAAAGGCATTTGACAGTGTTGACAGAGAATCTCTTTGGAAATTGATGAGGCATAATGGAGTTCCCATGAAGATCATTAACTTAATAAGGAAGACCTATATGTTATGGATTTTCTCCATGAATGTAGACACAATTCGGAAATTCTTGAAGTAAATGAAGAATTTCCGACATGACATGCAGAATTCTTCATGAAGGACAACTTACAGAACCGTTTAGTTAGAGCGGGAGTGAGACAGGGATGCCTCATGTCTCCATTTCTTTTCTTACTAGGTACATCAGACACTAGAGCCAAAATAGTGACCGTGTGAGATCTAGGGAGGTAGCGTTAGGTTCCCTGCACATACATCATCATCATCATTTATAGAGTCAGGGGCCTACATGTGCTTGACCTCACACGGTTAATACATACACGGATTTCATTCTTTTTAGGATACCATCATAACCTCCCCAGCAAAATCTAACTTTCCTACATAAATTGGTAGGCTTGTCCGGGCATTTGAATTTCTCCTAGTACTACATACATTGGGGTCTGGGTATTAGCATAAACAACATTCTATTGTCCCAGGGAATCCCCATAATCATTATTGCCCAAGATTTGGGAATTCAAGAAACTGTCAGAACCCAGAATTAATTAGATAAATTTATACTTATTTAGAAAGTTAGTTAGAACATTTTGCATTTATCAGAATGGCAGATCTGGCCAAGTTTCGATCTGCGGCTGTTCAGACTGCAAAAGAAATGAATATGGAGGGTCAAATCTTAATTGACTATGTCACCTCAGAATGTGATAAATTTATTCCTAGGGAAGAACATAGGTTAGCTGAGGAAAGGAAAATGCAATTAGAAGATGCTAGGGAGACTAAGAAATTAGAGGCTGATAGGGAGGCTGAGATTAAGAGGCTGCAGTTGGAGGAAAAGAAACTTGAGGCTGATAGGGAGGCAAAGAAACTTGAGGCTGATAGGGAGGCAAAGAAACTTGAGGCTGAGAAGGAGGAAAAACGTCTACAGAGGGAGGCGGAACGAGAGAAAGAAGAAAGGAGATTGGAGGCGGAACGAGAGAAAGAAGAAAGGAGATTGGAGGCGGAAAGGGAAGATAAAAGATTACAAAGAGAACATGAGATACGACTAAGGGAGTTAGAGCTGCAAGGCCATGCTCCTGAAAATGGAACTAGCCCATCCCCTTCCGACTCAGCTGCAAGCCAGGGGGCCTCCTCATCAGCCATGGGGTTCCATTTAGATTACTTTGTGGAAAAGGATGATGACATTGAGTCGTATTTAAGCAGATACGAAATATTAGCCACTACTTATGGGTTAGAAAGAGAAAAATGGGGTGTAAAGTTGTCTCAGGGTCTTCGGGGAACAGCTTATGAAGTGTTTTCCAAAATGAGCAGGGATGACCAAGACAACTATGACATGTTGAAGCAGGCTCTTCTGTTAAGATACGAAAAGAACGGAGAGTTTTATAGAAAGAAATTTAGGAATGCCAGGCTACTGTCGGGTGAGACCTATCACCAGTTCTCCGCCCGGTTGGAGACGTACATGGAGAAATGGGCTTCTTTGGGGAAAACCCAAGATCTCAAAGAGATGATACTCATTGAGCAGATGAGAGAGTCCATGGCTGCAGACATGAGAAAATTTCTCATGGAACAGGGCGCGGAGAAGCTGGGTGAGATCATAAATGTCGCTGAGAGGTATCAGGCAGCCCAGTCAGAGGTAGGTGGTATCAAGAAAAAACCAGTAGATCAGTATAAGGCTCCTCAAAACCATAATAAATTTGATAACAGAAATAAGCAGAACTTTGATACGCCTCGGAATGATTTTAAAAATAAAACCTCACATTTCAATGACAGAAAGAATGATGAAAGAAAGCATTTTAACCAAGGAAAGAGGTGGTGTAAACATTGTAGGAAGGACAACCATAACACCGAATTCTGTAAAAGTAAACCTTCTGGATGTGCTGCTATGAGAAGGGGGAACCAGGAAGTAAAGGACAAACCTGCTGGACAGCAGGAACCTTATCACCCCCCAGTTTGTGAGGATGTTGTATGCAATGAGGTCACCATAAGGTGTCTCTATGATACAGGTCTAGATTTTGATGCTGTCGTGAGCGCGCACTTGGTGAACCCAGATCAGTATACCACAGAAACAGTGGAGATACAAGGGGCGACCAAGGACCTACCACTCATGAAACTTCCCATTGCAAGGATAACAATGAAAACTCGCTATGTGGAAGGGATAATCAGAGCAGCAGTGATAGACGCACCCATCTACCCTCTGATATTGGGGTGTCGTTATGTCTACTTGGGAAATCCCAAGAGACCTGTGGTCTTGGCAGCAGTCCAGACCCGATCACAATCCAGAAAGGAAGAAGATGAACCTATAAATACTCATCCAGAAGAGATGAGAAAGGCTGTAGCAAAATCTGCGAGAATAAACGCTCAATTCAGTACGATTTTAGGCATAAAACGATTATAAATACATTAGCCCGCATGTGTCTGACGGTTGGCATCTTCGACGCCAGCAGCGCTGCTTTTTGCACAGTGCTAAGCCTATAGAACGATTTCACGGTAATAGTCTGACACGCTTTTAGTTTCGTTTTCGAGAAACAATACTAATTATTAACGCCTATTCTTAACCCGCCCCGTCTACACCCCGCTTCGCTGACACAGTCTGCAATGCATATACACACACTGCGAAAAAGCCAGCCACGGGAAAACCACGCAGACAATTTTATTTCCCTCCTAGTGGTAGCATTTCTGACGTAACTAAAACAAGTTAGTTATTTGAAAAATACATGTTAGCGAGATGAAGGAGAGGAAAGATGGCGGTCTTGTGCAAAATTTTATTTGACGAGTGACTAGAAAAAAAATTGAAAAGTTAAACCATTATGAAATTCCCCATAAAAATTATATGGTAGTATGACGTGGAGTTCGCTGAACAAGAATGTACTTTAAATAATATGATAGTCCCAGTGTTAGATAAGTTATTGAAGAAATACTAATATCTACGGACACTCGACCAGACAGACTGGCGTTCCTGCTTATGTTTTTTTTGGTAACGTTAGGAGGACGCGAGCTTGAAAACAAGGCAGGGAGGTACATTCAAATTCGCTTGGGGAAAAAGAGTATGACTGAAAAGGGGAGCGGTAGGAAAAATGTAATCCTAAACGAAACATCTTTTGTATTGGGCATGACTAAAGCAGACTGGCCAATCGACCACCAGACGCAGAAATTATTCGAAATTATTTTGGTTTTTCATTCAAACTGCATTTGAATTCAAGCACTCGAACGTTTCGATTGGCCAGTGCTAGTAAATATTAGCAAAAGGCTTTGACTATTCATTGCCAGTTGAACTAAAAATTTTATTCAGATACGCTGAAAAACAGCTGTGTTAATTCTAAACTTAAATAAAGAATAAATTCACAGTCTGTGCAGTTCGGAGGAAGCTGATGCCATTTCTTCACAAAGTCAGCGTCATTTGTTTATATATTTCTTGATTGTGGTAAGGATATTTTACGAAATTTAATATGTTTGGTCCAACTACAAAGTTAGATACTGCTATTGGGAAAAAGTGAAGGACATGCCAGGAGCAGACATTGTTGAGTCCTCACATTAAGCGGTATCTAACTGATGTATGTTGTTATGATTATGTTGTCATATTATTGTATTTGGATATTTTAGTAAGCCTCTGTGTTCAATGAACACTGTTTAACATGCCTGAAGCAATTATATTTGAAAAGAAAAGAAGAGAAGATCATATCAAAGGAAATGTGGTTACTCCACATTATTGTATTGAAGAAAAGTATGTAAACGTACAGTGGCGTATCTGCTATAAGGACCTGAGGTGTGGTCACAGCAAGGTGGGAGTCCTGTACAATTCGGGGCGAGTGCACTTGTAAGGCACGCGAGGCTGACCCCATACCCACGTAGGAAATTAAGTGTTAAAATGAGTGATCAGATGTAAAAGGCCAGGGTGTCCTTTTGTTTCAGAGGGTCTATGTTGCTGTTGCCGGCTGGTGACAGGAAACCTGCTGAGTACTAACAAACGCCAACCAGTCTCCAACCAGTCTTATATGCTGTCGAAGATAACAGTAGGAGCTTTGGCGAGTGGTGAAATTGAAACTTTCTCCAACTACACATTGAAATATCTTACAACAAAGACTCCCAGGTGATGAGTTAGACATCTGAGGCATCTCTAACAGTTTCTTGTATTTCAAAACAATACACAGGACGTTTATGGGGGTAGGATGAACTACAGCCCTCATATACATTGACTCTCCCTTTAGATGAATAAAGTGAACTCTTTTAATATTTCCTACAGGAAAGACATATATAAATACATAATAACTTTTTAGTTATTGGGCAAATTGTCCCAAAATTTTAATTGTTCTTTTCTGTAAACTATCTTATCCTTATTTTCAAAGACCTGTCCACAAGCTATGAATGGACAGGCAAAATAAATTGTAAAGATTTGTTCAGAGAAAAACTTAATTGCTAGTTTTATTATCTTCTTTATAGAAACTTAAAGTGTTTGACTGTTGTGTACCATCATTTCACTTCTCCCCTAGACACTAGGTACACCATACACTAGAGCCAGAATAGTGACCATGTGAGACCTAGGGAGGTAGCGTTAGGTTCTCTGCACATAATTCATCATCATCATTTATAAAGTCAGAGGCCTACATGTGCATGACATCACACGGTTAAAGCAGACACCTTTTCATTCTTTTAGGATACCATCATAACCTCCCCAGCAAAATCAACTTTGCTACAAAGGCACAGGCTGAAGATAGGTCACTGAAGCCGTGCTATAAGAAACTCCCAAAGAGCCATACTCCTCCTAATAAAGGAGAATTATATGTGAAGAATAAATTGTTATATGGGAAGGCCGACAATGGTTCAGCTGGTCACGGTCAGCTGGTCCTTCCCAGTTCATATCGAGAAAAAGTAATGGAGTTAGGTCATGCTATCCCCTTCAGTGATCACATGGGGATTAGCACAACAGGACAGCGTATAGCTTGTCATTATTTCTGGTCAGGGATAACGGAAGACATAAAGAGATATGTAAAATCCTGTCCCGAATGCCAGAGAGTAGCTCCAAAGCATTGGACTGCTCCAGCAACTCTTGGGGAAATGCCCATTGTGGGAACCCCTTTTGAGAGAGTTGCAGTGGATATTGTGGGACCTCTCACTCGGACCAAAAGGAGGAACAGTTACATCCTTACTCTGGTAGACACTTGTTCCATGTGGGGAGAGGCGGTAGCCCTGTCATCAATCGATTCGAAACATGTGGCAGAGGCATTACTTACGATATTCACAAGGTTAGGATTCCCGCATCAAATCTTGACTGATAATGGCTCTCAGTTCAAGTGGAAACTAACAGAAGAGGTTTTCAGGTTGTTCCAAGCCAAGCACTTTCATTGTAGTCCGTATCACCCCCAAGGGAACGGCCAGGTAAAGAGGTTCAATGGGACTCTCATTTCTATCCTGAGAAAGCTGGCACATCAGAAACCTGATACGTGGGACCACTACTTGCCCGCCGCATTGTTTGCGTACCGGGAAGTACCTGTGATGAATTTACCATGATACAACGTTAAAATATCTCCAAATTTAACGATAAAATGTAGGGTTAAAAATAATGCGTAAGATACTAGGAGACATGCTCGCCCATGCCAGCCCTTCCTACCGCCATTTAAAACTAACGAGTTAGACGTGCAGACGAAACGTTTACCCTTTGTAGACGGGAGAGAAACGGAGAACGTAAAAGAAAAAAAACAAAAAAAATTCATGTCACTAGTTGACACAATGTAAGGAAATGGACAAAAAACGACTTTAGCTCTTGTCAGAAACAGTCATTTCTTGGACTTTTACGATACTTGGTTGTTATTTGAATTCAGCGGCAAACGCCGTGGAGAAGGTTCTCGAACAAATTTCAAAAAAAAAAACTAACCTTGAAAAAGTAACTTTTTCTTAATAATAATGTTATGAATATAATACCTAGCTAGTTGTATAGCCCGTCTTGAGCAGAGAAATAATATACTTTAAATTATACAGACGGATAGATAACAAGGAAGATATTGACAAAAGACTGTGTTGTTCATATCAGACGAGCGACTGCACTGTTAAAAATTTCACTAAAGTTTCAAATTCTCGTCCTTGAGACACGCAAATGCAAAAATCGAGCTGTAATTAAAGAGAGGGGAAAGGTGGAGAATTGTGGCTAAAAATAACTTCGGAGGCAGAAGTGTGTAGGGTATTGCATGGCGTTGGTCCAAGAACCAAGCGTGTTTTTTATGAAAAAACAAGTAGAGACAGACGGACCAACAGACAATAATACATACTTGACTGAGAGCTGACTGAAATTTGACTTTTGGTTGTAGATTTGAAAGTTAGGGGGGGAGTCGGTGATTGGATGAATGAAATCATATTGGCAGGACAGAGATGCGCATTTTTGCCATTCGTTACAAGACTGTCCAGAGACACAGTGGTTTATTGCCTGTGGTGTTGTTTCCAGAAGATAATACATAATTTTAGTGGGACGCCATCATATAGCCAGCAGCTCAGCTGAGTTTTGCTAGCATTTAACTGTGTTCTCAATTCTGAATTCTGGTAAGAATGAAAGTATTTCTTTTGTACATTTTAATATTTCGAGTGATTGATACTGCCATATCATATAAAATGATTACGACAAGTAAGTGCTCGCTCTAGATCCCCAGCCCAAGTTCAGGGTCTAGAGACAAACAAAATATATGGACGCCTACTAAAACTATGGAAGGCGGATCTATTGTTGAGATCAGTGGAACACATCACCTATCTTATTGAATAGAAGGAAACTATTGAACATATCTAAGATGCAATGTAGTCTTGGGGAACTAGTACTATGTGAAAACAACTGGGTAAGAGGTGCTGTGTGGTCAGAGAGATCTGACCCAGTCTGTGTGGTGTTGTTGTGTAGTGTTGTGTGCAGAAGTGGCTCAGTAGGTAGAGTTCTGACACATGCCACAAAACTTTTATTTCAGAATTGTGAGTTTCTGTTTGGCACCGAAGAGGTGCCAAATGCTGTTGTGAAATACACAAGAGTGGACCAGTGCAGTCTAACATTGTGTCAGAGCAGCCGAATATTGTACTCCAGCACGGAGAGGAGGGGCCACCAGACTCCTGTACAAGATCGACGCAGTCGAGATACGTGAGATTCTGGCCTGCTGGAAATTCACCAACTAATCCACCAACTAATTCACCATCTAATAAAGACATACCATTGTGGGAAAATAAACCATGTATTCATCCCATAAGTCAATGGACAATGTTTTGGTAGTCACAGATTGGGCGTGATGATACCACCCCAACAGTACATTCAGTAATAGTTCTCCTGGGACAATCTAAAATAATTAATATTAACCAGTCTTTTAAAATCCTTATGTACACACATTTCATTTTATTATGTCATATAATTATGCATTCCATTTATAACTCCATAATATTTCATATGTTCTGACCAACAAACATTTGGTTCAGAACAAATAAATTTAACAAAAGATTTAATATTTAAAACTAAAACAGCCTGAGTTAGTTCAGTGTGTTAAAAATTTTATTATTATTATTAGACTTATTAAATATCTGTGTGTGTGTGTGTGTGCGTAATCTACTACAACACATTACATTTCAGTACCCTAGACTTTTAACGTAGCTACATTCATATTAGTAGAGAAAAAAAGATATGTTTGAGGTCGTAAGTGGTAGTAAGAAGGGCCTTCTGTAATTCGCATCAACATTTATCTCAGGAGCCTTCACAGCTGACCTCATTCATTACACTAGGTAACATCTCAACCATACAATACCATCAAAAACCACTACAAATATTGGGGTCTTGTCCAGGGATATTTATTTAATTAAAAATATTAGAATCTCCTGGTGGGAGAACTAAACCAGTGGGGACAGATTGTAAAAATTTAAAAGGGTCCCTTAAAATAAAAATGGAAAATCAAAGTTGGTGAATCTTCACAGCCAGTGGTAATTAATTAATTAATTAATTAATTAATTAATTAATTAATTAGAATTACCTGTCATTAGATAATTAGAATTACCTGTCATTAAGTAATTAGATTTACCTGGGTCATTGTTATTTTGTCTGATGGCCGACCTGGCAAAATTCAGATCGGCTGCTGTGCTAACGGGGAAGGAAATGGATATGGAGTGTCAGGCTTTAATTCAGTATGTGACTTCTGAATGTGACAAGTATATTGAAAGGGAAGATAGGAGGTTAGCTGAAGAGAAGAGGTTACAAATTGAGGCTGATAGAGAACTTAAGAGGCTGCAGATTGAGGCAGAAGAAAAACGACAGCAAAGGGAAGCAGAAGATAAAAGGTTGACTGCCGAAAGGGAGGCAGAAGATAGAAGGTTGCAAAGGGAGCACGAATTACGACTAAGGGAGCTGGAATTACAAGGCCATGCTCCTGAAAATGGTGCCAGCCCTTTTGCCTCAGATGATGCAGCTAGTCAGGTAGCCTCAACCTCAGCTATGGGGTTTCATTTAGACCATTTTGTTGAGAAAGGCGATGACATCGAGGGGTACCTCAGTAGATTTGAGTTATTAGCTACTACATATGGGTTAGAGAGAGAGAGGTGGAGTTTAAAGTTATCACAGGGATTGAGAGGTACTTCTTATGAAGTCTTTGCCAAAATGAATAGAGAAGACCAAGACAATTATGACATGCTAAAGCAGGCTTTGTTATTGAGGTACGAAAAAAATGGTGAATTTTATCGTAAGAAATTTAGAAATGCCAAACTGTTGTCTGGGGAGACATACCACCAATTCTCTGCCAGACTGGAAACCTATTTGGAGAAATGGACTGCTCTGGGGAAGACCCAAGATCTTAAAGAGATGATCATGATAGAGCAATTAAGAGAGTCCATGGCTCCAGACTTGAGAAAATTTCTCATGGAACAAGGTGCAGAGAAGTTGGGGGAGGTTTTAAATGTCGCTGAGAGGTATCAGGCAGCCCAGGCAGAGGTAAGTGGCACTAAAAAGAAGCACATAGAAACTTTTAAAGCCCCACAGCAATTTAATAAGTTTGATAATAGAGAACAGGGTAATAAAGGCAGGACAAACTTTGAACGGCCAAGAAATGACTATCGTGACAGAAACTCACAGTTCAATGACCAAAAATATAATGAAAGAAAACCGTTAAACCAAGGAAAAAGATGGTGCAAATGGTGTAAGAAAGACAACCATAACACCGAATTTTGTAGAAGGAAACCTTCAAACATTGCTGCAATGAAGTCGGGGACTCAAAGATTAAAGGTTAATCCTAATGGACAGCAGGAACCTTATCACCCCCCAGTTTGTGAGGATGTTATTTGTAATGGGGTCACCATAAGGTGCCTTTATGATACAGGTTTGGATTATGATTCAGTTGTGAAGTCTAGCCTAGTGGACCCAAGTCAGTATACCACAGAAACAGTGGAGATACAAGGGGCGACTAAGGACATACCACTCATGACACTTCCCATCGCAAGGATAACGGTGAAAACTCGCTATGTGGAAGGAGAAATCAGAGCAGCAGTGATAGATGAACCAATCTACCCTCTTATATTGGGGTGTAGGTACGTCTTCTTGGGGAATCCCGAGAGACCTGTGATCATGGCGACAGTATAGACCAGGTCACAGAAAAAGGAGGAAGAAGGTGAACCTATAAATGCTCATCCAGAGGAGATGAGGAAGGCGCAGGCTGAGGATAGGACACTCAAGCCATGTTTTAAAAAATTGCCCAAATGCCACACACCTCCAAGCAAGGGAGAATACTTTATGAAGAACAAATTATTATATAGGAAGGCCGGAACTGGAATAAATGGTCACAACCAGCTGGTTCTTCCCACTTCATATAGGGATAAAGTGATGGAACTCGGGCATGCGATTCCCTTCAGTGGTCACATGGGGATCAGCGCCACAGGACAGCGTATAGCTTGTCATTACTTCTGGCCAGGGATAACGGAGGATATAAAAAGATATGTCAAATCCTGTCCAGAATGTCAAAGGGTAGCTCCAAAGCACTGGACTGCTCCTGCAACTCTAGGGGAAATGCCCATAGTGGGAACACCTTTTGAGAGGGTTGCAGTGGATATTGTGGGACCTCTCACTCGAACCAAGAGGAGGAACAGTTACATCCTTACTCTGGTGGACACTTGTTCTATGTGGGGAGAGGCGGTAGCCCTGCATCAATTGATTCAAAACATGTAGCAGAGGCACTACTTACAATATTCACAAGATTAGGATTCCCGCATCAAATCTTGACTGATAATGGCTCACAGTTCAAGGGGAAACTAACGGAAGAAGTTTTTAAGCTATTTCAAGCCAGACACTTTCATTGTAGTCCGTACCATCCACAAGGGAACGGCCAGGTAGAGAGGTTCAATGGGACTCTCATTTCTATCCTGAGGAAGCTGGCACACGAAAAACCGGATCTGTTGGATCAATTCCTGCCCGCCGCGTTGTTTGCGTATCGGGAGGTACCACATAGTTCAACCGGGATGGCTCCCGCAACTCTGCTATTTGGGAGGCCAATAAAAGGTCCATTGGAAGCATTATTAAGGACCTGGACAGATGAGAAGGCAGAAGAGACTGTTACCTCATCGTATCAATATGTGAACGAACTGACCACTCGTCTGAAAGCTGGATGGAAACTGGCAAATGATAATTTGAGACAAGCCAGGAAGAAACATGCAGCATATTTTAATAGGAAGGCAAAGGACAGAGAATTAGCTGTGGGAGAGAAGGTGCTTCTTCTACTACCCGGTAGCCAGAATAAATTACAAATTGGATGGCAAGGTCCATATACGGTTCTAGAGAAGGTGTCTAGAACAAACTATAAAATTGATAAAAAGGGGAAGGAGAAAGTTTATCATGTAAACCTTTTAAAGAAGTATCTGGACAGACCACTCCAGGAAAGCACCCCCTTACTGACCTTGGCTATCGCAACTCAAATGCAAAAGGAACCACTCACCTCACATGAATACCCATTACATCCTTGTGAAACCGCGGCACAAGTAAAAGTCAGTAAGCACCTGACTAAAAATCAGAGGGAGAGAGTTCAACAGGTTCTGGAGGAACATACAGATGTATTAACAGATAAACCAGGACATACAAATTTGCTACAGTATGACATGAAACTGGTAGACTCAAACCCAATCTGTATGAGAGCCTATTCTATTCCGTTCGCGAAGGAGAAGGCATTGAAAGAAGAAATAGATTATTTGTTGAAGGAGGGGATTATTTCACACAGTGAATCATCTTTTAGCTCCAGTGTAGTTTGTTGAGGAAACCGTCTGGGGAACACAGACTGTGCATAGATTACAGGAAACTGAATGCTGTCACAGAAGGACAAGTGGATCCATTACCAGACACAAAACAGTTATTTGCCAGATTAAACAAGGCAAAATACTTTTCAAAGGTGGATCTTAGTAAAGGCTATTACCAGATTCCAGTGAAGCCTGAAGTGAGACCTTATTTAGCGTTTAGCACCTCGGAAGGACATTATGAATTCAACATGCTACCATTCGGATTGAAAAATGCTCCGAGTGTATTTTCAAGGATGATTCGCAAATTGTTGGATCCCCTGAATAACCCATGTATCACGAATTTCATGGATGATATTCTCGTCGCCACAGAGACATTTGAAGAACACATTAACTCCCTAAAAATGTTATTTGATAGGCTTAGGGAGGCGAACTTAAC
This sequence comes from Oreohelix idahoensis, assembly GCA_024509875.1. NCBI lineage: Eukaryota > Metazoa > Mollusca > Gastropoda > Stylommatophora > Oreohelicidae > Oreohelix > Oreohelix idahoensis. Next base: position 19,758 of record JAMPIV010015393.1, on the reverse strand, counting down.
TGCTAGGCCAACAAAATGTTGTATTGGATGCAAAGAGTTGGAATTCTTGGGACACACTGTATATCAGGGTAACATGACCCCTGACCCCAAGAACTTGGAAAAACTGCAGAGAGCACCTAGACCACAAACAAAAAAGGACGTGCGATCATTCGTGTCATTATGTGGATTTTACCAAAAATATATCAAAAATTTTAACTCTATTTGTGCTCCTCTGACTGATCTGACTCGCAAGGGACATCCAGATAAAATTGTTTGGACTGCGCAATGTGAATTAGCTTTTCAAGAGTTAAAGGATAAACTCACTAGCAAGCCTATTCTCAAATTGCCTGATTTGACACAGGACTTCGTGGTGAGAACAGATGCAAGTAATGTAGGCCTCGGGGCGGCTTTGTTGCAAAGGTCATCTTCACCCGATGGGGAACTGAACCCAGTCGCTTATGCAAGCCGCAAATTGAATAAAGCGGAGCAAGGATATTCCACAAGCGAAAAAGAATGTTTAGCGTTAATATGGGCAATAAAAAAGTTTCAAATCTATCTGTATGGTAGGACTTTTGTGGTCCAGACGGATCATCAGCCCCTGGTGTTCTTATCTCAGGCTAAGCATGAAAACGCAAGATTGTTGAGATGGACTTTATTATTGCAACCTTATCAGTTTATTATCGAATACATCCCAGGGTCATTGAATGTCGGTGCAGATTTCCTCAGTCGGCACCCCTGTGATCAAGATTAGAGTAGTGGCAGGCGTGAGGAGTAATTTTATCTATGTGTATCACTGGTTTTGGAACTTGCCGTAGTGCATGTTCTCAGGTGGGGAGATGTGTGATGAATTTACCATGATACAACGTTAAAATATCTCCAAATTTAACGATAAAATGTAGGGTTAAAAATAATGCGTAAGATACTAGGAGACATGCTCGCCCATGCCAGCCTTTTCCCACTGCCATTTAAAACTAACGAGTTAGACGTGCAGACGAAACGTTTACCCTTTGCAGACGGGAGAGAAACGGAGAACACAAAAGAAAAAAAATTCACGTCACTAGTTGACACAATGTAAGGAAATGGACAAAAAAACGACTTTAGCTCTTGTCAGAAACAGTCATTTCTTGGACTTTTACGATACTTGGTTGTTATTTGAATTCAGCGGCAAACGCCGTGGAGAAGGTTCTCGAACAAATTTCAAAAAAAAAAACTAACCTTGAAAAAGTAACTTTTTCTTAATAATAATGTTATGAATATAAAACCTAGCTAGTTGTATAGCCCGTCTTGAGCAGAGAAATAATATACTTTAAATTATACAGACGGATAGATAACAAGGAAGATATTGACAAAAGACTGTGTTGTTCATATCAGACGAGCGACTGCACTGTTAAAAATTTCACTAAAGTTTCAAATTTTCGTCCTTGAGACACGCAAATGCAAAAATCGAGCTGTAATTAAAGAGAGGGGAAAGGTGGAGAATTGTGGCTAAAAATAACTTCGGAGGCAGAAGTGTGTAGGGTATTGCATGGCGTTGGTCCAAGAACCAAGCGTGTTTTTTATGAAAAAAATGTAGTAGAGACAGACGGACCAACAGACAATAATACATACTTGACTGAGAGCTGACTGAAATTTGACTTTTGGTTGTAGATTTGAAAGTTAGGGGGGGGGGGGGGAGTCTGTGATTGGATGAATGAAATCATATTGGCAGGACAGAGATGCGCATTTTTGCCATTCGTTACAAGACTGTCCAGAGACACAGTGGTTTATTGCCGGTGGTGTTGTTTCCAGAAGATAATACATAATTTTAGTGGGACGCCATCATATAGCCAGCAGCTCAGCTGAGTTTTGCTAGCATTTAACTGTGTTCTCAATTCTGAATTCTGGTAAGAATGAAAGTATTTCTTTTGTACATTTTAATATTTCGAGTGATTGATACTGCCATATCATATAAAATGATTACGACAAGTAAGTGCTCGCTCTAGATCCCCAGCCCAAGTTCAGGGTCTAGAGACAAACAAAATATATGGACGCCTACTAAAACTATGGAAGGCGGATCTATTGTTGAGATCAGTGGAACATATCACCTATCTTATTGAATAGAAGGAAACTATTGAACATATCTCAGATGCAATGTAGTCTTGGGGAACTAGTACTATGTGAAAACAACTGGGTAAGAGGTGCTGTGTGGTCAGAGAGATCTGATCCAGACTGTGTGGTGTTGTTGTGTGTGTAGTGTTGTGTGCAGAAGTGGCTCAGTAGGTAGAGTTCTGACACATGCCACAAAACTTTTATTTCAGAATTGTGAGTTTCTGTTTGGCACCGAAGAGGTGCCAAATGCTGTTGTGAAATACACAAGAGTGGACCAGTGCAGTCTAACATTGTGTCAGAGCAGCCGAATATTGTACTCCAGCAACGGAGAGGAGGGGCCACCAGACTCCTGTACAAGATCGACGCAGTCGAGATACGTGAGATTCTGGCCTGCTGGAAATTCACCAACTAATCCACCAACTAATTCACCATCTAATAAAGACATACCATTGTGGGAAAATAAACCATGTATTCATCCCATAAGTCAATGGACAATGTTTTGGTAGTCACAGATTGGGCGTGATGATACCACCCCAACAGTACATTCAGTAATAGTTCTCCTGGGACAATCTAATATAATTAATATTAACCAGTCTTTTAAAATATTTATGTACACACATTCCATTTTATTATGTCATATAATTATGCATTCCATTTATAACTCCATAATATTTCATATGTTCTGACCAACAAACATTTGGTTCAGAACAAATAAATTTAACAAAAGATTTAATATTTAAAACTAAAACAGCCTGAGTTAGTTCAGTGTGTTATAAATTTTATTATTATTATTAGACTTATTAAATATCTGTGTGTGTGTGTGGGGGTAATCTACTACAACACATTACATTTCAGTACCCTAGACTTTTAACATAGCTACATTCATATTAGTAGAGAAAAAAAGATATGTTTGAGGTCGTAAGTGGTAGTAAGAAGGGCCTTCTGTAATTCGCATCAACATTTATCTCAGGAGCCTTCACAGCTGACCTCATTCATTACACTAGGTAACATTTCAACCATACAATACCATCAAAAACCACTACAAATATTGGGGTCTTGTCCAGGGATATTTATTTAATTAAAAATATTAGAATCTCCTGGTAGGAGAACTAAACCAGTGGGGACAGATTGTAAAAATTTAAAAGGGTCCCTTAAAATAAAAATGGAAAATCAAAGTTGGTGAATCTTCACAGCCAGTGGTAATTAATTAATTAATTAATTAATTAATTAATTAGAATTACCTGTCATTAGATAATTAGAATTACCTGTCATTAAGTAATTAGATTTACCTGGGTCATTGTTATTTTGTCTGATGGCCGACCTGGCAAAATTCAGATCGGCTGCTGTGCTAACGGGGAAGGAAATGGATATGGAGTGTCAGGCTTTAATTCAGTATGTGACTTCTGAATGTGACAAGTATATTGAAAGGGAAGATAGGAGGTTAGCTGAAGAGAAGAGGTTACAAATTGAGGCTGATAGAGAACTTAAGAGGCTGCAGATTGAGGCAGAAGAAAAACGACAGCAAAGGGAAGCAGAAGATAAAAGGTTGACTGCCGAAAGGGAGGCAGAAGATAGAAGGTTGCAAAGGGAGCACGACTTACGACTAAGGGAGCTGGGGTTACAAGGCCATGCTCCTGAAAATGGTGCCAGCCCTTTTGCCTCAGATGCTGCAGCTAGTCAGGGAGCCTCAAACTCAGCTATGGGGTTTCATTTAGACCATTTTGTTGAGAAAGACGATGACATCGAGGGGTACCTCAGTAGATTTGAGTTATTAGCTACTACATATGGGTTAGAGAGAGAGAGGTGGAGTTTAAAGTTATCACAGGTACTGAGAGGTACTTCTTATGAAGTCTTTGCCAAAATGAATAGAGAAGACCAAGACAATTATGACATGCTAAAGCAGGCTTTGTTATTGAGATACGAAAAAAATGGTGAATTTTATCGTAAGAAATTTAGAAATGCCAAACTGTTGTCTGGGGAGACATACCACCAATTCTCTGCCAGACTGGAAACCTATTTGGAGAAATGGACTGCTCTGGGGAAGACCCAAGATCTTAAAGAGATGATCATGATAGAGCAATTAAGAGAGTCCATGGCTCCAGACTTGAGAAAATTTCTCATGGAACAAGGTGCAGAGAAGTTGGGGGAGGTTTTAAATGTCGCTGAGAGGTATCAGGCAGCCCAGGCAGAGGTAAGTGGCACTAAAAAGAAGCACATAGAAACTTTTAAAGCCCCACAGCAATTTAATAAGTTTGATAATAGAGAACAGGGTAATAAAGGCAGGACAAACTTTGAACGGCCAAGAAATGACTATCGTGACAGAAACTCACAGTTCAATGACCAAAAATATAATGAAAGAAAACCGTTAAACCAAGGAAAAAGATGGTGCAAATGGTGTAAGAAAGACAACCATAACACCGAATTTTGTAGAAGGAAACCTTCAAACATTGCTGCAATGAAGTCGGGGACTCAAAGATTAAAGGTTAATCCTAATGGACAGCAGGAACCTTATCACCCCCCAGTTTGTGAGGATGTTATTTGTAATGGGGTCACCATAAGGTGCTTTTATGATACAGGTTTGGATTATGATTCAGTTGTGAAGTCTAGCCTAGTGGACCCAAGTCAGTATACCACAGAAACAGTGGGAATACAAGGGGCGACTAAGGACATACCACTCATGACACTTCCCATCGCAAGGATAACGGTGAAAACTCGCTATGTGGAAGGAGAAATCAGAGCAGCAGTGATAGATGAACCAATCTACCCTCTGATATTGGGGTGTAGGTACGTCTTCTTGGGGAATCCCGAGAGACCTGTGATCATGGCGACAGTATAGACCAGGTCACAGAAAAAGGAGGAAGAAGGTGAACCTATAAATGCTCATCCAGAGGAGATGAGGAAGGCGCAGGCTGAGGATAGGACACTCAAGCCATGTTTTAAAAAATTGCCCAAATGCCACACACCTCCAAGCAAGGGAGAATACTTTATGAAGAACAAATTATTATATAGGAAGGCCGGAACTGGAACAAATGGTCACAACCAGCTGGTTCTTCCCACTTCATATAGGGATAAAGTGATGGAACTCGGGCATGCGATTCCCTTCAGTGGTCACATGGGGATCAGCGCCACAGGACAGCGTATAGCTTGTCATTACTTCTGGCCAGGGATAACGGAGGATATAAAAAGATATGTCAAATCCTGTCCAGAATGTCAAAGGGTAGCTCCAAAGCACTGGACTGCTCCTGCAACTCTAGGGGAGATGCCCATAGTGGGAACACCTTTTGAGAGGGTTGCAGTGGATATTGTGGGACCTCTCACTCGGACCAAGAGGAGGAACAGTTACATCCTTACTCTGGTGGACACTTGTTCTATGTGGGGAGAGGCGGTAGCCCTGCATCAATTGATTCAAAACATGTAGCAGAGGCACTACTTACAATATTCACAAGATTAGGATTCCCGCATCAAATCTTGACTGATAATGGCTCACAGTTCAAGGGGAAACTAACGGAAGAAGTTTTTAAGCTATTTCAAGCCAGACACTTTCATTGTAGTCCGTACCATCCACAAGGGAACGGCCAGGTAGAGAGGTTCAATGGGACTCTCATTTCTATCCTGAGGAAGCTGGCACACGAAAAACCGGATCTGTGGGATCAATTCCTGCCCGCCGCGTTGTTTGCGTATCGGGAGGTACCACATAGTTCAACCGGGATGGCTCCCGCAACTCTGCTATTTGGGAGGCCAATAAAAGGTCCATTGGAAGCATTATTAAGGACCTGGACAGATGAGAAGGCAGAAGAGACTGTTACCTCATCGTATCAATATGTGAACGAACTGACCACTCGTCTGAAAGCTGGATGGAAACTGGCAAATGATAATTTGAGACAAGCCAGGAAGAAACATGCAGCATATTTTAATAGGAAGGCAAAGGACAGAGAACTAGCTGTGGGAGAGAAGGTGCTTCTTCTACTACCCGGCAGCCAGAATAAATTACAAATTGGATGGCAAGGTCCATATACGGTTCTAGAGAAGGTGTCTAGAACAAACTATAAAATTGACAAAAAGGGGAAGGAGAAAGTTTATCATGTAAACCTTTTAAAGAAGTATCTGGACAGACCACTCCAGGAAAGCACCCCCTTACTGACCTTGGCTATCGCAACTCAAATGCAAAAGGAACCACTCACCTCACATGAATACCCATTACATCCTTGTGAAACCGCGGCACAAGTAAAAGTCAGTAAGCACCTGACTAAAAATCAGAGGGAGAGAGTTCAACAGGTTCTGGAGGAACATACAGATGTATTAACAGATAAACCAGGACATACAAATTTGCTACAGTATGACATGAAACTGGTAGACTCAAACCCAATCTGTATGAGAGCCTATTCTATTCCGTTCGCGAAGGAGAAGGCATTGAAAGAAGAAATAGATTATTTGTTGAAGGAGGGGATTATTTCACACAGTGAATCATCTTTTAGCTCCAGTGTAGTTCTGTTGAGGAAACCGTCTGGGGAACACAGACTGTGCATAGATTACAGGAAACTGAATGCTGTCACAGAAGGACAAGTGGATCCATTACCAGACACAAAACAGTTATTTGCCAGATTAAACAAGGCAAAATACTTTTCAAAGGTGGATCTTAGTAAAGGCTATTACCAGATTCCAGTGAAGCCTGAAGTGAGACCTTATTTAGCTTTTAGCACCTCGGAAGGACATTATGAATTCAACATGCTACCATTCGGATTGAAAAATGCTCCGAGTGTATTTTCAAGGATGATGCGCAAATTGTTGGATCCCCTGAATAACCCATGTATCACGAATTTCATGGATGATATTCTCGTCGCCACAGAGACATTTGAAGAACACATTAACTCCCTAAAAATGTTATTTGATAGGCTTAGGGAGGCGAACTTAACTGCTAGGCCAACAAAATGTTGTATTGGATGCAAAGAGTTGGAATTCTTGGGACACACTGTATATCAGGGTAACATGACCCCTGACCCCAAGAACTTGGAAAAACTGCAGAGAGCACCTAGACCACAAACAAAAAAGGATGTGCGATCATTCGTGTCGTTATGTGGATTTTACCAAAAATATATCAAAAATTTTAACTCTATATGTGCTCCTCTGACTGATCTGACTCGCAAGGGACATCCAGATAAAATTGTTTGGACTGCGCAATGTGAATTAGCTTTTCAAGAGTTAAAGGATAAACTCACTAGCAAGCCTATTCTCAAATTGCCTGATTTGACACAGGACTTCGTGGTGAGAACAGATGCAAGTAATGTAGGCCTCGGGGCGGCTTTGTTGCAAAGGTCATCTTCACCCGATGGGGAACTGAACCCAGTCGCTTATGCAAGCCGCAAATTGAATAAAGCGGAGCAAGGATATTCCACAAGCGAAAAAGAATGTTTAGCGTTAATATGGGCAATAAAAAAGTTTCAAATCTATCTGTATGGTAGGACTTTTGTGGTCCAGACGGATCATCAGCCCCTGGTGTTCTTATCTCAGGCTAAGCATGAAAACGCAAGATTGTTGAGATGGTCTTTATTATTGCAACCTTATCAGTTTATTATCGAATACATCCCAGGGTCATTGAATGTCGGTGCAGATTTCCTCAGTCGGCACCCCTGTGATCAAGATTAGAGTAGTGGCAGGCGTGAGGAGTAATTTTATCTATGTGTATCACTGGTTTTGGAACTTGCCGTAGTGCATGTTCTCAGGTGGGGAGATGTGTGATGAATTTACCATGATACAACGTTAAAATATCTCCAAATTTAACGATAAAATGTAGGGTTAAAAATAATGCGTAAGATACTAGGAGACATGCTCGCCCATGCCAGCCTTTCCTTCCGCCATTTAAAACTAACGAGTTAGACGTGCAGACGAAACGGTTTACCCTTTGTAGACGGGAGAGAAAACGGAGAACACAAAAGGAAAAATATGACTGACCACGTGTTTGAATCTAGAAAGGCTCACAGACGCAATTGGTAGTAACAGAAAAAAAATTCACGTCACTAGTTGACACAATGTAAGGAAATGGACAAAAAAAACGACTTTAGCTCTTGTCAGAAACAGTCATTTCTTGGACTTTTACGATACTTGGTTGTTATTTGAATTCAGCGGCAAACGCCGTGGAGAAGGTTCTCGAACATATTTCAAAAAAAAAAAAAAAAAACTTGAAAAAAAAACTTTTTTTCTTAATAATAATGTTATGAATATAAAACCTAGCTAGTTTGATAGCCCGTCTTGAGCAGAGAAATAATATACTTTAAATTATACAGACGGATAGATAACAAGGAAGATATTGACAAAAGACTGTGTTGTTCATATCAGACGAGCGACTGAACTGTTAAAAATTTCACTAAAGTTTCAAATTTTCGTCCTTGAGACACGCAAATGCAAAAATCGAGCTGTAATGAAAGAGAGGGGTAAGGTGGAGAATTGTGGCTAAAAATAACTTCGGAGGCAGAAGTGTGTAGGGTATTGCATTTCGTTGGTCCAAGAACCAAGCGTGTTTTTTATGAAAAAACAAGTAGAGACAGACGGACCAACAGACGATAATACATACTTGACTGAGAGCTGACTGAAATTTGACTTTTGGTTGTAGATTTGAAAGTTAGGGGGGGGGGGGGGGCGGGGATTGGATGAATAAAATTATATTGGCAGGACAGAGAGGCGCATTTTTGCCATTCGTTACAAGACTGTCCAGAGACACAGGGGGGTAGTACCTGGGGTGTTGTTTGCGGAAGATAATCCATAATTTTAGTGGGACGCCATCATATAGCCAGCAGCTCAGCTGAGTTTTGCTAGCATTTAACTGTGTTCTCAATTCTGAATTCTGGTAAGAATGAAAGTATTTCTTTTGTACATTTTAATATTTCGAGTGATTGATACTGCCATATCATATAAAATGATTACGACAAGTAAGTGTTCGCTCTAGATCCCCAGCCCAAGTTCAGGGTCTAGAGACAAACAAAATATATGGACGCCTACTAAAACTATGGAAGGCGGATCTATTGTTGAGATCAGTGGAACATATCACCTATCTTATTGAATAGAAGGAAACTATTGAACATATCTCAGATGCAATGTAGTCTTGGGGAACTAGTACTATGTGAAAACAACTGGGTAAGATGTGCTGTGTGGTCAGAGAGATCTGACCCAGTCTGTGTGGTGTTGTTGTGTAGTGTTGTGTTGTGTGCAGAAGTGGCTCAGTAGGTAGAGTTCTGACACATGCCACAAAACTTTTATTTCAGAATTGTGAGTTTCTGTTTGGCACCGAAGAGGTGCCAAATGCTGTTGTGAAATACACAAGAGTGGACCAGTGCAGTCTAACATTGTGTCAGAGCAGCCGAATATTGTACTCCAGCACGGAGAGGAGGGGCCACCAGACTCCTGTACAAGATCGACGCAGTCGAGATACGTGAGATTCTGGCCTGCTGGAAATTCACCAACTAATTTACCAACTAATTCACCATCTAATAAAGACATACCATTGTGGGAAAATAAACCATGTATTCATCCCATAAGTCAATGGACAATGTTTTGGTAGTCACAGATTGGGCGTGATGATACCACCCCAACAGTACATTCAGTAATAGTTCTCCTGGGACAATCTAATATAATTAATATTAACCAGTCTTTTAAATATTTATGTACACACATTCCATTTTATTATGTCATATAATTATGCATTCCATTTATAACTCCATAATATTTCATATGTTCTGACCAACAAACATTTGGTTCAGAACAAATAAATTTAACAAAAGATTTAATATTTAAAACTAAAACAGCCTGAGTTAGTTCAGTGTGTTATAAATTTTATTATTATTATTAGACTTATTAAATATCTGTGTGTGTGTGTGTGTGTGTATTCAACTACAACACATTCCATTTCAGTACCCTAGACTTTTAACGTAGCCACATTCATATTAGTAGAGAAAAAAAAGATATGTTTGAGGTCGTAAGTGGTAGTAAGAAGGGCCTTCTGTAATTCACATCTACATTTATCTCAGGAGCCTTCACAGCTGACCTCATTCATTACACTAGGTAACACAACAACCATACAATACCATCAAAATCCACTACAAATATTGGGGTCTTGTCCCGGGATAATTAGTTTATCATAAATATTAGGATCTCCTGGTGGGAGAATTAAACTAGTGGGGACAAATTGTAAAAATTTAAAAGTGTCCCTTAAAATAAAAGTGGAAAATCAAAGTTGGTGAATCTTCACAGCCAGTGGTAATTAATTGATTAATTAATTAATATATTAATTAGAATTACCTGTCATATGATAATTAGAATTACTATAGTCATTAATTAGTTAGATTTGCCTTGGTCATTGATATTTTGTATGATGGCCGACCTGGCAAAATTCAGATCAGCTGCTGTGCTAAAGGGGAAGGAAATGGATATGGAGGGTCAGGTTTTAATTCAGTATGTAACTTCTGAATGTGACAAGTATATGGAAAGGGAAGATAGGAGGTTAGCTGAAGAGAAGAGGTTACAAATTGAGGCTGATAAAGAACTTAAGAGGCTGCAGATTGAGGCTGACAAAGAGGCTAGAGCATTAGAGGCAGAAGAAAAAAGACAGCAAAGGGAGGCAGAAGATAAAAAGGCCGAAAGGGAAGCAGAAGATAGAAGGTTGCAAAGGGAGCACGAATTACGACTAAGGGAGCTGGAATTACAAGGCCATGCTCCTGATAATGGTGCCAGCCCTTTTGCCTCAGATGCTGCAGCCAGTCAGGGAGCCTCAAACTCAGCTATGGGGTTTCATTTAGACCATTTTGTTGAGAAAGACGATGACATCGAGGGGTACCTCAGTAGATTTGAGTTATTAGCTACTACATATGGGTTAGAGAGAGAGAGGTGGAGCTTAAAGCTATCACAGGGATTGAGAGGTACTTCTTATGAAGTCTTTGCTAAAATGAGTAGAGAAGACCAAGACAATTATGACATGTTAAAGCAGGCTTTGTTATTGAGATACGAAAAAAATGGTGAATTTTATCGTAAGAAATTTAGAAATGCCAAACTGTTGTCTGGGGAGACATACCACCAATTCTCTGCCAGACTGGAAACCTATTTGGAGAAATGGACTGCTCTGGGGAAGACCCAAGATCTTAAAGAAATGATCATGATAGAGCAATTAAGAGAGTCCATGGCTCCAGACTTGAGAAAATTTCTCATGGAACAAGGTGCAGAGAAGTTGGGGGAGGTTTTAAATGTCGCTGAGAGGTATCAGGCAGCCCAGGCAGAGGTAAGTGGCACTAAAAAGAAGCACATAGAAACTTTTAAAGCTCCACAGCAATTTAATAAGTCTGATAATAGAGAACAGGGTACTAAAGGCAGGACAAATTTTGAACGGCCAAGAAATGACTATCGTGACAGAAACTCACAGTTCAATGACCAAAAATATAATGAAAGAAAACCGTTTAACCAAGGAAAAAGATGGTGCAAATGGTGTAAGAAAGACAACCATAACACCGAATTTTGTAGAAGGAAACCTTCAAACATTGCTGCAATGAAGTCGGGGACTCAAAGATTAAAGGTTAATCCTAATGGACAGCAGGAACCTTATCACCCCCCAGTTTGTGAGGATGTTATTTGTAATGGGGTCACCATAAGGTGCCTTTATGATACAGGTTTGGATTATGATTCAGTTGTGAAGTCTAGTCTAGTGGACCCAAGTCAGTATACCACAGAAACAGTGGAGATACAAGGGGCGACTAAGGACATACCACTCATGACACTTCCCATCGCAAGGATAACGGTGAAAACTCGCTATGTGGAAGGAGAAATCAGAGCAGCAGTGATAGATGAACCAATCTACCCTCTTATATTGGGGTGTAGGTACGTCTTCTTGGGGAATCCCGAGAGACCTGTGATCATGGCGACAGTATAGACCAGGTCACAGAAAAAGGAGGAAGAAGGTGAACCTATAAATGCTCATCCAGAGGAGATGAGGAAGGCGCAGGCTGAGGATAGGACACTCAAGCCATGTTTTAAAAAATTGCCCAAATGCCACACACCTCCAAGCAAGGGAGAATACTTTATGAAGAACAAATTATTATATAGGAAGGCCGGAACTGGAACAAATGGTCACAACCAGCTGGTTCTTCCCACTTCATATAGGGATAAAGTGATGGAACTCGGGCATGCGATTCCCTTCAGTGGTCACATGGGGATCAGCGCCACAGGACAGCGTATAGCTTGTCATTACTTCTGGCCAGGGATAACGGAGGATATAAAAAGATATGTCAAATCCTGTCCAGAATGTCAAAGGGTAGCTCCAAAGCACTGGACTGCTCCTGCAACTCTAGGGGAGATGCCCATAGTGGGAACACCTTTTGAGAGGGTTGCAGTGGATATTGTGGGACCTCTCACTCGAACCAAGAGGAGGAACAGTTACATCCTTACTCTGGTGGACACTTGTTCTATGTGGGGAGAGGCGGTAGCCCTGCATCAATTGATTCAAAACATGTAGCAGAGGCACTACTTACAATATTCACAAGATTAGGATTCCCGCATCAAATCTTGACTGATAATGGCTCACAGTTCAAGGGGAAACTAACGGAAGACGTTTTTAAGCTATTTCAAGCCAGACACTTTCATTGTAGTCCGTACCATCCACAAGGGAACGGCCAGGTAGAGAGGTTCAATGGGACTCTCATTTCTATCCTGAGGAAGCTGGCACACGAAAAACCGGATCTGTTGGATCAATTCCTGCCCGCCGCGTTGTTTGCGTATCGGGAGGTACCACATAGTTCAACCGGGATGGCTCCCGCAACTCTGCTATTTGGGAGGCCAATAAAAGGTCCATTGGAAGCATTATTAAGGACCTGGACAGATGAGAAGGCAGAAGAGACTGTTACCTCATCGTATCAATATGTGAACGAACTGACCACTCGTCTGAAAGCTGGATGGAAACTGGCAAATGATAATTTGAGACAAGCCAGGAAGAAACATGCAGCATATTTTAATAGGAAGGCAAAGGACAGAGAATTAGCTGTGGGAGAGAAGGTGCTTCTTCTACTACCCGGTAGCCAGAATAAATTACAAATTGGATGGCAAGGTCCATATACGGTTCTAGAGAAGGTGTCTAGAACAAACTATAAAATTGATAAAAAGGGGAAGGAGAAAGTTTATCATGTAAACCTTTTAAAGAAGTATCTGGACAGACCACTCCAGGAAAGCACCCCCCTTACTGACCTTGGCTATCGCAACTCAAATGCAAAAGGAACCACTCACCTCACATGAATACCCATTACATCCTTGTGAAACCGCGGCACAAGTAAAAGTCAGTAAGCACCTGACTAAAAATCAGAGGGAGAGAGTTCAACAGGTTCTGGAGGAACATACAGATGTATTAACAGATAAACCAGGACATACAAATTTGCTACAGTATGACATGAAACTGGTAGACTCAAACCCAATCTGTATGAGAGCCTATTCTATTCCGTTCGCGAAGGAGAAGGCATTGAAAGAAGAAATAGATTATTTGTTGAAGGAGGGGATTATTTCACACAGTGAATCATCTTTTAGCTCCAGTGTAGTTCTGTTGAGGAAACCGTCTGGGGAACACAGACTGTGCATAGATTACAGGAAACTGAATGCTGTCACAGAAGGACAAGTGGATCCATTACCAGACACAAAACAGTTATTTGCCAGATTAAACAAGGCAAAATACTTTTCAAAGGTGGATCTTAGTAAAGGCTATTACCAGATTCCAGTGAAGCCTGAAGTGAGACCTTATTTAGCTTTTAGCACCTCGGAAGGACATTATGAATTCAACATGCTACCATTCGGATTGAAAAATGCTCCGAGTGTATTTTCAAGGATGATTCGCAAATTGTTGGATCCCCTGAATAACCCATGTATCACGAATTTCATGGATGATATTCTCGTCGCCACAGAGACATTTGAAGAACACATTAACTCCCTAAAAATGTTATTTGATAGGCTTAGGGAGGCGAACTTAACTGCTAGGCCAACAAAATGTTGTATTGGATGCAAAGAGTTGGAATTCTTGGGACACACTGTATATCAGGGTAACATGACTCCTGACCCCAAGACCTTGGAAAAACTGCAGAGAGCACCTAGACCACAAACAAAAAAGGACGTGCGATCATTCGTGTCATTATGTGGATTTTACCAAAAATATATCAAAAATTTTAACTCTATATGTGCTCCTCTGACTGATCTGACTCGCAAGGGACATCCAGATAAAATTATTTGGACTGCGCAATGTGAATTAGCTTTTCAAGAGTTAAAGGATAAACTCACTAGCAAGCCTATTCTCAAATTGCCTGATTTGACACAGGACTTCGTGGTGAGAACAGATGCAAGTAATGTAGGCCTCGGGGCGGCTTTGTTGCAAAGATCATCTTCACCCGATGGGGAACTGAACCCAGTCGCTTATGCAAGCCGCAAATTGAATAAAGCGGAGCAAGGATATTCCACAAGCGAAAAAGAATGTTTAGCGTTAATATGGGCAATACAAAAGTTTCAAATCTATCTGTATGGTAGGACTTTTGTGGTCCAGACGGATCATCAGCCCCTGGTGTTCTTATCTCAGGCTAAGCATGAAAACGCAAGATTGTTGAGATGGACTTTATTATTGCAACCTTATCAGTTTATTATCGAATACATCCCAGGGTCATTGAATGTCGGTGCAGATTTCCTCAGTCGGCACCCCTGTGATCAAGATTAGAGTAGTGGCAGGCGTGAGGAGTAATTTTATCTATGTGTATCACTGGTTTTGGAACTTGCCGTAGTGCATGTTCTCAGGTGGGGAGATGTGTGATGAATTTACCATGATACAACGTTAAAATATCTCCAAATTTAACGATAAAATGTAGGGTTAAAAATAATGCGTAAGATACTAGGAGACATGCTCGCCCATGCCAGCCCTTCCTACCGCCATTTAAAACTAACGAGTTAGACGTGCAGACGAAACGTTTATCCTTTGTAGACGGGAGAGAAACGGAGAACGTAAAAGAAAAAAAAACAAAAAAAAATTCACGTCACTAGTTGACACAATGTAAGGAAATGGACAAAAAACGACTTTAGCTCTTGTCAGAAACAGTCATTTCTTGGACTTTTACGATACTTGGTTGTTATTTGAATTCAGCGGCAAACGCCGTGGAGAAGGTTCTCGAACAAATTTCAAAAAAAAAACTAACCTTGAAAAAGTAACTTTTTCTTAATAATAATGTTATGAATATAATACCTAGCTAGTTGTATAGCCCGTCTTGAGCAGAGAAATAATATACTTTAAATTATACAGACGGATAGATAACAAGGAAGATATTGACAAAAGACTGTGTTGTTCATATCAGACGAGCGACTGCACTGTTAAAAATTTCACTAAAGTTTCAAATTCTCGTCCTTGAGACACGCAAATGCAAAAATCGAGCTGTAATTAAAGAGAGGGGAAGGTGGAGAATTGTAGCTAAAAATAACTTCGGAGGCAGAAGTGTGTAGGGTATTGCATGGCGGTGGGTCAAGAACCAAGCGTGTTTTTTTATGAAAAAACAAGTAGAGACAGACGAACCAACAGACAATAATACATACTTGACTGAGAGTGGACTGAAATTTGACTGTTGGTTGTAGATTTGAAAGATAGGGGGGGGGTTTGGATTGATGAAAACATAGTCTTCTGATTGGATGAATTTTTATAGTTGGGGACAGTAGATGGCACATTTTTGCCATTCGTTACAAGACTGTCCAGAGACACAGTGGTTTATTGCCTGTGGTGTTGTTTCCAGAAGATAATACATAATTTTAGTGGGACGCCATCATATAGCCAGCAGCTCAACTGAGTTTTGCTAGCATTTAACTGTGTTCTCAATTCTGAATTCTGGTAAGAATGAAAGTATTTCTTTTGTACATTTTAATATTTCGAGTGATTGATACTGCCATATCATATAAAATGATTACGACAAGTAAGTGCTCGCTCTAGATCCCCAGCCCAAGTTCAGGGTCTAGAGACAAACAAAATATATGGACGCCTACTAAAACTATGGAAGGCGGATCTATTGTTGAGATCAGTGGAACATATCACCTATCTTATTGAATAGAAGGAAACTATTGAACATATCTAAGATGCAATGTAGTCTTGGGGAACTAGTACTATGTGAAAACAACTGGGTAAGAGGTGCTGTGTGGTCAGAGAGATCTGACCCAGTCTGTGTGGTGTTGTTGTGTAGTGTTGTGTGCAGAAGTGGCTTAGTAGGTAGAGTTCTGACACATGCCACAAAACTTTTATTTCAGAATTGTGAGTTTCTGTTTGGCACCGAAGAGGTGCCAAATGCTGTTGTGCAATACACAAGAGTGGACCAGTGCAGTCTAACATTGTGTCAGAGCAGCCGAATATTGTACTCCAGCACGGAGAGGAGGGGCCACCAGACTCCTGTACAAGATCGACGCAGTCGAGATACGTGAGATTCTGGCCTGCTGGAAATTCACCAACTAATCCACCAACTAATTCACCATCTAATAAAGACATACCATTGTGGGAAAATAAACCATGTATTCATCCCATAAGTCAATGGACAATGTTTTGGTAGTCACAGATTGGGCGTGATGATACCACCCCAACAGTACATTCAGTAATAGTTCTCCTGGGACAATCTAATATAATTAATATTAACCAGTCTTTTAAAATCTTTATGTACACACATTCCATTTTATTATGTCATATAATTATGCATTCCATTTATAACTCCATAATATTTCATATGTTCTGACCAACAAACATTTGGTTCAGAACAAATAAATTTAACAAAAGATTTAATATTTAAAACTAAAACAGCCTGAGTTAGTTCAGTGTGTTATAAATTTTATTATTATTATTAGACTTATTAAATATCTGTGTGTGTGTGGGTAATCTACTACAACACATTACATTTCAGTACCCTAGACTTTTAACGTAGCTACATTCATATTAGTAGAGAAAAAAAGATATGTTTGAGGTCGTAAGTGGTAGTAAGAAGGGCCTTCTGTAATTCGCATCAACATTTATCTCAGGAGCCTTCACAGCTGACCTCATTCATTACACTAGGTAACATCTCAACCATACAATACCATCAAAAACCACTACAGTACCACATAATTCAACCGGAATGGCACCCGCAACACTGTTATTTGGGAGGCCAATAAAAGGTCCTTTAGAAGCTTTGTTAAGGACCTGGACAGATGAGAAATCAGAGGAGACTGTTACCTCATCTTATCAATATGTGAACGAACTGACCAATCGTTTAAAAACTAGTTGGAAACTGGCAAATGATAATTTGAGACAAGCCAGGAAAAAGCATGCTGCTTATTATAATAAAAAAGCTAAGGATAGGGAACTTGCTGTAGGGGAGAAGGTGCTTCTTCTATTGCCAGGCAGCAACAATAAACTTCAGATCGGATGGCAAGGGCCTTACACAGTTTTGGAAAAGGTATCCAGAACAAATTATAAGATAGACAAAAAGGGAAAGAAAAAAGTCTATCATGTGAACCTTTTGAAGAAATATCTGGACAGACAAATCCAGGAAGGAACACACCTATTGGCTTTGTCTATTGCAACCGAAATGAAAAATGACCCTCTCTCTTCATTCCAATATCCACTGAAACCCAGTGAAACGTTTGCCCAGGTGAAGATCAGTAATCACCTGACAAAAGGACAGAGGGAGAAGGTTCAACAGGTCCTTGAGAAACATACAGATGTGTTAACGGATAAACCGGGGCACACCAATTTGTTGGAATATGATATGAAACTACTAGACCCAGCACCTATCTGTATGAGGCCCTATTCTATTCCTTTCGCTAAGGAAAAAGCTTTGAAAGAGGAGATTGATTATTTGTTACAAGAAGGGATTATTTCTCACAGTGAGTCTCCTTATAGTTTCTGTGTGGTTTTGTTGCGAAAACCATCGGGAGAACATAGACTGTGCATAGATTACAGGAAACTGAATGCTGTCACAGAAGGTCAGGTGGATCCATTACCTGATACTACTCAACTATTTTCCAGGCTGAACAAGGCAACATATTTTTCTAAGGTGGATCTTAGCAAAGGCTATTACCAAATTCCAGTAAAGCCTGAGGTTCGACCTTATTTAGCATTTAGCACCTCGGAAGGTCATTATGAGTTCAACATGTTACCGTTTGGGTTGAAAAATGCCCCGAGTGTGTTTTCAAGGATGATGCGAAAATTATTGGATCCCCTGAAAAATCCATGTATTTCGAATTTTATGGACGATATCCTCATTGCTACGGAAACATTTGAGGAACACGTTACCTCTTTGAATATGCTGTTTGATAGACTCAGAGAGGCTAACTTAACCGCTAGGCCAACAAAATGTTGTATTGGTTGTAAAGAGTTGGAATTCTTGGGACATACTGTACATCAGGGTAGCATGACCCCTGATTCCAAGAATCTGGAAAAATTGAAAAGAGCACCTAGACCACAAACAAAGAAAGATGTGCGATCTTTCGTGTCGTTGTGTGGTTTCTACCAAAAGTACATTAAAAATTTTAACTCTATATGTGCTCCTCTGACGGATTTAACTCGCAAAGGTCAACCTGATACAATAAATTGGTCCGCACCGTGTGAATTGGCTTACCAGGAGTTAAAAGAGAAACTTACAAGCAGGCCAGTATTGCAATTGCCTGACTTGAATCAAGAATTTATCGTGAGAAGTGACGCAAGCAATGTGGGCCTAGGTGCTACATTGTTGCAAAGGTCCTCCTCACAGGATGGGGAATTGAACCCAGTCGCTTATGCAAGCCGCAAGTTGAACAAGGCGGAAAAAAATTATTCAACAAGTGAAAAGGAATGTCTAGCTTTGATATGGGCTATAAAAAAATTCCAGATTTATTTATATGGCAGGACATTTGTAGTCTAAACGGATCATTCACCACTCGTATTCCTGTCACAGGCCAAGCATGAAAATTCCAGATTATTGAGATAGTCCTTGTTATTGCAGCCATACTCATTTCTGATAGAATATATTCCCGGCCCTCGGAACGTAGGTGCAGACTTTTTAAGTAGACATCCTTATGATGAAGATCAGAAAAACGCGTAAGACTTCATGGAGCTAAGTTATCTCGCAGATTATAACCTGCTAATGATTGCATGTTTTAGGATGGGAGGTGTGTAGTAAAATCTGCGAGAATAATCGCTCATTTCAGTAAGATTTTAGTCATAAAATGAAATAAATAAACCAGCCCTATTGTGTCTGACGGTGATGCTCTCACACGCCAGCAACGCTGCCTTTTGTGCAGTGCTAAAGCCTATAGAACGATTCCACGGTAAAAATCTAACACGCGTTTTGGTTTCGGTTTCGA
Source organism: Oreohelix idahoensis (assembly GCA_024509875.1). NCBI lineage: Eukaryota > Metazoa > Mollusca > Gastropoda > Stylommatophora > Oreohelicidae > Oreohelix > Oreohelix idahoensis. The sequence continues at coordinate 354 of JAMPIV010015393.1, read as the reverse complement.
AAGCGTACTACCAATATTTAACATTTTGCCAGATCTGCTGCATACATTCTGCAGCCAAGACTTATAATTAACGATTTTGCGGAAGTTTGCCGCAAAATAACTATCTGAATTAACGTATTCTGTCAACTTTAACGCTGGAAATAAGTAGTAATCCTTACATTTTTTGGTAGTGTTACACGATACAATACAAATTATTAACGCCAATTCTTAACCCGCCACGCCAACACCCCGCTTTGCTTGATAGTCCGCCATGCATATATACACGCTGGAGCAAAGCCAACAGAGGCAAAACACGCAGACAATTTTATTGCCTCCTCGCGGTAATGTTTCTGACGTCACAAAAACAAGTTAGTT
>JAMPIV010015392.1:0-122770 GCA_024509875.1 Oreohelix idahoensis | reverse complement strand
TTTGAAACAACTTGTACATAAATACGTTCACTTACAGCAAACTCAAACAATGATTTTATTATGACATTTTATTGCATATTTGTAACTGCTTTAATTGTTGATAATGTGTGTGTGGATGACAAATTCCAACAACTCCCCCTTTTAATATGATAGCTTATAATGGTGGCACAAACTTCTGATTCTGTGATCGTAAGTGTAGCAAAGAGTTACCTTCTTTGTTATCTAAAGATAACAATTTATAGCACATGGGAGGAATGTAAACGAAAACAGACAGCAAATACAAGCAACAAATTAGACTCTGCAGAATCACACAGAGAAATGGTAAATGGAGTGATGATTCGGGAACTGGGTTGTAAAAAGTTTTTTTTCTTCAGTTTTTGTCATGCCTGATAAAGGCAGGATTGTTTGTCCTCAGGAAACATGGTTTCCTTAGCATTGCATAGGGAAATGAAGGCAGCTTTACTATTTTCTGTGCCTTTATCGTCTGTACCACAGCAAGAAATATGATATATCAAGTGTATGTTTTATGTACTTGTTTGTTATATGACATATAAGGTTTATATGTATTTGTTATATCAAGTGTGCTGTTTATGTATTTTGATATATCAAGTGTATGGTTTATGTATTTGTTTGTTATATAACATATATGGTTTATATGTATTTGTTATATCAAGTGTATGGTTTATGTATTTTGATATATCATGTGTTTGGTTTATGTACTTGTTTGTTATATGCCATATATGGTTTATATGTATTTGTTATATCACGTGTACTGTTTATGTATTTTGATATATCAGAGTCAGTGGTTTATGCACAAATGCTGAGATTCCAAAAATGCATTTCTTCTGATATATTATGTGAATGTATAGACTTTGTTAACTGCCTGTACGGGGACCCACTCCTGATTAATGGTGCTCACTTCCTGCTGCATTTATCTTGACTGTTATAGATTCTGTTGAGAGTTTTCATGTGAATGTTGAGATATCTGATAAATTTTAACTTGAGTCATGTCAATCATTGAAAAAGCTTTATGAATGGACACTTGTGTAGACTAGAAGGATTGAAATGGTTTGACCGGATCGCCATGTGGAACTGATGAGAATCAGGCTAGTGCCAGTGGAATAAGAGATGAGAATCAGGCTAGTGCCAGTGGAATAAGAGATGAGAATCAGGCTAGTGCCAGTGGAATAAGAGATGAGAATCAGGCTAGTGCCAATGGAATAAGAGATGAGAAGACACCGGCAATGGAAAGGATATACATTGAGGGAATCTATTAATAGTGTTACAAGGTAGGTCGTGTTCTGGAATCCCCAGGATAAGAGAGGTGAAGGGGAACAAAAACAATACACGGAGAACTGTCGACAAGACACAAAGTGGATACAAACAGACATGCAAAGATCTTGAGCAGATGGCACAGGACGGGAGGACTTGGTGTGAACTTGTTGAAAGCATGTGCTCTTTGGGGAGCTTAAGTGTACTTGAATGTAAATCCTGAACTTGAGATAGAAAAATCCTGAACTTGAGATACAAAATTCCTGAGCTTGAGATATAAAACTCCTGAACTTGAGATGCAAAACTCCTGAACTTGAGATACAAAATTCCTGAACTTGAGATACAAAATTCCTGAACTTGAGACTTGTGGGTCATAGAAATAAACACACTTGAACAAAAAAATAAGTGTTTTTGAATCATTCAATAAAATAAAGTGTTCATTATAAAATGTAATGAAATAGCTAGAGAATCTAGTGTGTAAGAGAAGTTTGATTGTGGCGTACTTTAATGTGTGACATATAGGAGAGTATTGACAGCAATCTAAACTACATGCTGTGTGCCGTATATGAGACTATTGACAGCAATCTAAACTACACACTGTGTGCTGTATATGAGACTATTGACAGCAATCTATACTGTATGTGTTGCGTGATAAATTCTCGCAACATCATTTTATTACAATATCTATTTTATAACGCAAGGGCAACAACTGCTTGAAATTTATAGTTACTTTTCTCGGTAAGCATTTGTCTTCTCGCGTTGGTGTTGAATGCAGTTGAGTTTTTGAGCTGTGGTCATTTTTCGTGCCGGACTGCGCATGACTGGTCTTGCTTTTTGGTCGATCGGTTTCCGCCCACCACTAGTGGAGTGAGCGATTTGAATGGCGAAAGAGATGCCTCGTTGAAGAGGGGATCTCCGCTATTTTTTGTGATATTTCATTAATTTCTGCTTTATTTTTAGTTGATTTCTGCGAACGTTTTTGTATTGTTGCTGATCTTTGTTATTGTTTACATTGTTATTGTTTACATTGTTTGCATTGTTTACATTTTCAATGTTTACATTCTGCATGTGTTTACATAGTCATTGTTTACAGTTATAGTAATTAGTTAATGGGCTATGCTAATGCACTGTTACTACTACACTGATGATAAATGAATGATGAATAGTGTTGTGCACTATTGAATGAGAAGTGCACTTATGATCAAGAATTGATTGGTGATATTTCATATACAAGTTCTTTGATTGGAGACTTGTTTCCCACAGAGACTGGGATAATATAAGGTGATGTGAATATACAAGTGCTTAATTAAGACTTGTTACACTTAGGTTTGAAATAAATTAGTTAATTATTTCAGGTTTTGGACGCATATGTTAGACAACATGTCTACATTTGAGCACTTTATTGAGCAGGGTAAATTGCTTGGGAAGACTGGTGATAAGTTAGAAGAATTTGCAACATGCTCATGACTCGCAATGTGCTGGACATATGGGTTTTTCCCGTACGAAGTCGAGAGTCCTTGCGGCTTTCTTTTGGCCTTTTGTCAATAAGGACATTCGTATTTACTGCCGATCATGCAAGGTATGTCAGGAGGTCAAATCTAGAGGACCACGACATGCTGCGCCTATCCAGGCTGCTGACATTCCTATTCGGCCGTTTCAGAAAATGGCCATAGATATTATTGGCCCTTTTAAGGTCAAGTCGGCCAGAGGACATCAGTTTATCCTTACATGTGTCGATATGTGCACACGTTGGCCAGAGGCTATCCCTCTTAAGAGCATATCTACTACAGATATCGCAGATGCTCTTTGGTTGATATTTTCTCGCTTGGGGTTCCCCAGAGAAATATTATCAGACCATGGCACTCAACTCATATCTGACACTATGTCACAGGTAATGTCTACCTTACATATTGAACGATCTCTCAGTAGTATCTACCATCCTATGTCTAATGGGTTAGTTGAGCGTCTGAATAGAACGCTCAAGACTTTGCTTGGTAAGATAACTGAAGATCATCCTCAAGATTGGGACAGGGTTTTACCCGCGGCTCTCTTTGCCTATAGAGAAGTCCCTAATAAACACACAGGATTTTCTCCCTTCGAACTTGTCTTTGGCGCGCGTCCACGCGGCCCTATGTCTTTATTACACGATCTCATCACTGCCGATGATATTAGCGATGAAACTCAATCCTCATATGAGTATGTCATTGCTCTTAGACAAAAGATCATTGAGGCATGTAAGCTAGCAACTGCTTCATCAGAAATTGCTAAAGAGAAGGCAAGACAGTTTGCTAACAAGAATAGATGTCTACGACAACTTTGTCCAGGTGACAAAGCATTCGTCCTACTCCCCAGTAGGGAAAATAGACTTCTTATTGCATGGAAAGGTCCGTATGCAATAGTCTCTCGGATTTCCGATGTTGACTATGTGGTCGATATTGATGGAAAGCATAAAACTTTCCACATAAACATGCTTTCGGAATTTCACGAACGTCCGGACTATTTGCTGCCTATTTTCCAGGCAACGGATAATGCTCCTGCACCTCACGGTCATTATTCATCCCTGTCTGTCATACAGGATGAGGAAGCTACCTTCTCTGATGTCAACCTTCCCCTTCCAGTGGTTCCATTACATTCCACGGAATCTTGGAAAAACGTTTCTGTTTCTCCTAATCTTTCTGGTGACGAACATCGACAAGTCTCGTCGATGTTACAAACATTTCAGGATGTTCTCACTGACATTCCTGGACACACAGATGTCATAGAACATGACATAATCCTTACCGACAATAATCCAATTAGGGTTAGGCCGTATCCTATTCCTATACACTTTCAGTCGCAGGTGGAAAAGGAATTGGATGAAATGATTCAATTAAATATAATTGAACCATCGACTTCACCATATTCTTCTTCCATGGTTATTGTCCGGAAGAAGGATAAGAACATACGAATTTGTGTTGATTATCGCAAATTGAATCAGGTCACAAAGTTCGATGCTGAACCGATGCCTTTGTTGGAAGATCTACTGATTAGACTTTCTAATTCTAGATTCTTCACTAAACTTGACTTGTCTAAAGGTTATTGGCAAGTGCCTTTAGCAGAGCATGCCAAACCTCTTACTGCTTTTTCTACACCTAGGGGTCTATTTCAATGGAATGTTATGCCTTTTGGTCTCATGAACGCCCCTGCCACTTTCGTTCGCATGATGCGTCGAATTCTGTCACATCGTTCGGATGTCATCGCATACTTAGATGACATCTGTCTCTTCAGTGATACCTGGGAAGATCACTATTTAGGGTTATATGACTTACTGTCCACTCTACGTGAGAATAATTTGACAGCAAAACCTTCTAAAGCTTTTGTTGGTTTTGGTGAAATCTCTTTCCTGGGTCATCGTGTTGGTCATGGTCTCTTGAAGACAGAAGACCACAATACTTCCAAAATACTGAACATCTCTGTTCCTAAAACGAAGAAACAAGTTAGGAGTCTCTTAGGTTTAATTCAATTTTATGGGAGATTTATTCCAAATTTATCTTCGATCATGGCACCTCTCTCAACATTGTTGAAGAAAGGTTCGCCTAATCTGGTCCGTTGGTCTGAAGAATGCCAATCTTCATTAGACCAAATCAAGAATATATTTTCTTCTCCTCCCATCCTAAGATTACCTACTCTTGATAGGACTTTTGTTCTTCGGAGTGATGCTTCATCCACTGGGATTGGAGCAGCACTGATGCAAGAATATGCAAATACTCTGCATCCTGTTATGTACATTTCTAGAAAACTAAATGCGGCAGAGAGGAACTACTCGGTTTTAGACCGTGAGTTGTTAGCGATGGTTTGGTCAATTCTAAAGCTACAAAGATTCCTCCTGGGCGCACATTTCATTCTAGAGACTGATCAGAAAGCTCTTACAGCTATTCAGACTAAGAATTTGAAGAGTTCGAGATCCACTCGATATGCTATAGCTCTTCAACCTTTTCACTTCACGGTACGAGCTATCCGTGGTGCGGATAATGTGATGGCTGACATTTTGTCTAGATGCCCACATGACTCTAACTAATACTTCTGTCCTATATTCCTATATATTACAGAGTCATAACACACCTATATTACTACAATAGATTAGCACATCTGTACTCACTTTATATGTACACACTATCGTGCTTTGTTGTCATCTTCTTCTGTTCGTTTTTACGATGATAGAGGAGGACTGAGTAGTTAATATAAGGGCCGTTAGTTTACTAAACAGCCACAATTATTAATAATGTATTGTACCTTATGAAGCATATTAGTTATTAATTAGCATTATATTGCTTGTACTTTCTCAGAATGTCATTGTTGAGCTGAGGACTTACCTTACTAGTATCGAGCATGACGAGTTCTAGATTGTGTACTTACCCTCGGAATGCCAGAGCATATGTCCTGGATCGTCATGTAGTTTAACTTTACTATGTACTTATGTCATTACATGTCAAAGAATGTACTATTTAAATTTTCCTATCAGATTTGTACATCCATTTTTAAAGACAGTATTAGAGTATGCTGTTTAATGATGATTATAGTAACTTGCATACGTATATTGTGTTTACATGCTAACGTGATGTGTGTTGGTGACACCTCCCCGATGTGAATATTTTTGAGACATATTTATTTTTCTGTTGAGGTATATCCTCACCAGACACTCTATATTTAGCCTCATGTTAGGCAATTTAATTAATTATCAGCGCATAATTCGTGCGTTTTGAGCCGCTTATCGCATGCTCTTTGATATTTAAAAAAAAAAATATGTTCCACATTTTTTTTTTTTATCGGGAGGAGGTGGTGATATGTTGCGTGATAAATTCTCGCAACATCATTTTATTACAATATCTATTTTATAACGCAAGGGCAACAACTGCTTGAAATTTATAGTTACTTTTCTCGGTAAGCATTTGTCTTCTCGCGTTGGTGTTGAATGCAGTTGAGTTTTTGAGCTGTGGTCATTTTTCGCGCCGGACTGCGCATGACTGGTCTTGCTTTTTGGTCGATCGGTTTCCGCCCACCACTAGTGGAGTGAGCGATTTGAATGGCGAAAGAGATGCCTCGTTGAAAAGGGGATCTCCGCTATTTTTTGTTCTGTCAGGGATGTGTAGTCCTCTTAATGGATATTTCGTTTATTCGAGATAATACCTCTAGTGTTTCCCACATGTCGGGAGGCGTGATATTTCTGTGTATTTCATGAAAGCAAGGTAAATTAACATTTTCATTAACTCTATCGATTTTTGGTCGTGAACGATTTCTGGTTCATAGCCTGTCTTCGAAAGTCGTCGTCACGAGATGTTTTCCTAGCTCACATGTCGCTGTATTGTGCTGCATCGGTTGATGCAGGTCCCAAGGACTATTACTTGCTACTTGGTTACCTGAACTAGGTTTGAAAAACCTTTGTTATCTAGAGGATATTTTTGAGGACATTATTTATACTTCGGCAGACGTGTCCGTCTTGCTGAAGTCAGATTAAGGAGAGTGAACTGATCTCATACATCTGGTTATCTCCTGGCTGTTATAGAAAAGGATGGAGTTTTTCACCTGACTACATTTACAGCACTATGAAATATAACATGCATCTGACTCATCATTGTAATGCTGTATACCGTCCATTGCTGTATTGAATGTTGCTGTGATAATGACTGTTTGATGTGCCTACATATTCGCGTAACCATTTTGTCACTGTGGCGTCCACAATAAATAATGAAGAAAAACGTCAACGGCAGTTACAAGAATCATTGACTTTACATGTCGTGAGTTTACTGACGTCCTATGTGGATTGCCCTGTTATTTTTGTATGAACATTGTTTGACTGAACACATCTGCACACTACACAAAACCAGACATGCGGATACCATCCATCATCATATGGCATCACGCATCAGTATGCCTTATATGAGACACACTCCCACCTATAAAGCAAATATACACACACGCACACATTAACAAATATATGCACACTCATCATATCAAACTTTGTGATATAACTATCGATAAACCTGCTGATAAAGATTTGGTTACTTAGTTTTTGTGCTGGTTCTAGTACTCCAGCACAGATGCATGGAGGCATATCTGGAGTCATCTTTATATGACCACCAGCTATGCACAAAGCTACAATATACATATGTGGAAGTGAACCTATGTCTGTGAGGCTAATTACATCCTCATTGACTCTTGGAATCATCCACACACTTCCTGGGATTCCTGTAGTGAAACTTGTTGAGAACTCAGCATTGCACACTAAGCTTGGAAAAGTCACATGAGCCCCAGACGTGATTCTGTGGCTTTGACTTGGTTGACTGCATGCAGGAGGATCTCACTATGGACCCAGTGATAAGCAGGGGGAGCTGAGAAGTGGCTCTGTGCAGGAAGTGACAATTCCTTGGGAGAGTCCAGAACCAGAGTACAGTATTTTAGCTCTGCATAGTTGGAGAGCCCCCTTGGATGGCGGGGAATGCTCGGTATGCCATGCACTTCTTACTCCTAGATCGGGACCAGATGTGACGATCCTTAAAATGCAAGCCAAGCTGGAGAAACTGGAGCTCATGACTTCAATTCAACACGTTTCAGAATGTCAGAAAAGCCACAGGAAAAGCCTAGATCTACAGTGTAGATAATACCAAGTAGTGTTCAACTTGCTATTGGCTGCTGAAGAGCGAGAAGCTCAGCTGCCCTAGTTAAACAACAACAACTCCAGCACAGGTTTCTGTTGTGTCACCTGTAGATAATGTTTCTTTCTTCTAAAAGCCATGTATCCTCTGGAATTCTCATTTTAGTTCTTCTGTGATAACCTGTATGTTATGACCTACTCCAGCCAGCTTATCCTAGCATGAACTGATGTAACTGATTGTCCACTCCAGCCAGCTTATCATTGCACGAACTGATGTAAGTGATTGTCCACTCCAGCCAGCTTATCATTGCACGAACTGATGTAAGTGATTGTCCACTCCAGCCAGCTTATCCTAGCACGAACTGTTGTAAGTGACTGTCCACTCCAGCCAGCTTATCCTAGCATGAACTGATTGTCCACTCCAGCCAGCTTATCATTGCATGAACTGATGTAAGTGATTGTCCACTCAGCCAGCTTATCCTAGCACGAACTGTTGTAAGTGACTGTCCACTCCAGCCAGCTTATCCTAGCATGAACTGATTGTCCACTCCAGCCAGCTTATCATTGCATGAACTGATGTAAGTGATTGTCCACTCCAGCCAGCTGCACGAACTGTTGTAAGTGACTGTCCACTCCAGCCAGCTTATCCTAGCATGAACTGATTGTCCACTCCAGCCAGCTTATCATTGCATGAACTGATGTAAGTGATTGTCCACTCCAGCCAGCTTATCATTGCACAAACTGATGTAAGTGATAGTCCACTCCAGCCAGCTTATCATAGCACCAACTGATGTAAGTGATAGTCCACTCCAGGCAGCTTATCATAGCATGAGCTGATGTAAGTGATTGTCCACTCCAGCCAGCTTATCATAGCATGAGCTGATATGGGATAAGTGTTGAACTCCAGGAGTTTACGTCTTCCTTGGTCAAACCCACAAGAAAAATGGCAGGAAACTGGACCACTCAAACATGGCCGCAGACTGGGCATCCTGAATTTAGTCAACCAGAATTAGGGGGTTGAGGTTTTGGAAACATTTTGCCACAAGAAACTCTAGTGTAGAGGTAGAATGAATCATCTTTACTCCTCTGGGATTGAAGAGGATTAAATAAAATCAAACCAGCTTTCATCAATCTGGTGAACTTGACATCCTCCAACCAGGGGTAAACTGCCAGAGATCTGGGCAATAGGATTGTTTACACAACAGTTTATTAAGGTAGATGGAGGCTAGGGGAGAATGGGCCCCCCCTACTGCTGTTGATCCTCGGGCACTGTCCGGCTGCTGAGTCAGCCCCTCCCTACAACTGTTTTCATCAATTTGATATCCTCTGCGGTTTACCAGACATTACTTTATCCTTTGGATTGTAGGTAATTACTTTATTTAATATTACATGTGTTTTCTTAATATGTTTTGTGCTTCTATCTGCTTCCTGGCAGCACTTTCATTATTTCAATAAATTTTCACTGTCAAAACTGTAATGAGCTGATAAATGCAAGTTTTTTATTTCCTTGGCCAAGTTAAATTTTCTGTAGCCCATTACTTCGAAAACATTTGAGCATTCCCGCTGTATGGCAAGAACAAAGGTTAAAGGTAGTCTACGTCTCCAGTGATTGGCTGTTGCTGTGGCATTACTTCTGTTTGTGCAAATGGTGCAACCATCTGGGTAACCTCCATATGTAATATTCCAAACATATTTTTCTATATCTGATGAAGTATTCATGTTCAGAAATGTGTATATTTTTCTTGTAGCCTCTAGAGGAAAATCAGCAATGTCTTCGTAACGAACTGTCAAGATCCGGTTAGGATGTGTCTTAGATAAACTTCTAGAAATAAAAATATCATTATCTATTCTCCGACACAATTCAGCTGCTGCCTTCATGGTATTCCGCCATTTAAACATGCCGACTCTGAACTGCGATTTCAACGTCCCACGTGGGTCACGTATGAGATGGATGATTTTGACCTTTGGGTCAGACGTTAAAATAGAACTGATGTCTTGCATCCTTGACCTGATGACCTTAAGGGCCACAACTGTGGAGTTTTGACAAGCAGTGATCAATGGCTTGATGCAGAAGCTCAGTCTAGTCAAATCTGTGGACAGAGTTCAGAGACATTTATGGTGATGATGATTATTAATGTAAACTCTGTGAAAATGATCTATCAGATGAGGAATTGATTCTGGCATTGTTTAGGACACACACTAATAAAACCAGTTTAAAGCATTACACGGCAATCTCATCTCTGGAAATCCCAGGGCAAGAGAAAATAGAGACCCCAAAACAACACGGATAAAAGACATGAAAGGGATACATAAGACATGGAATGACTTGAGCAGATGGCACAGGACAGGAAGTTTTAGTATGTGTTGCTGAAGACCAGTATTCCACGAGGAGGTCATAGATGTTTATGATGACGTTACATTTTGTTGTCTCCCTCTTTCTTTTAGGGGGTTGTCCCCCCATATGACGTCACGCAGTTGGGAGGGGGGTCAAAATTATGTGACGATAGGGGTGGGGATGGTTGAAAAAAATGGGACAAAAATATATGAGTTACACTCTGTACTTTCATAAATGATGTTTTTACTTGTTTCTGCAATAGTTAACTTTTATCCGCATAAATTAACTTTGATCCGCTATAGTTAACTTTGATCCGCTGTAGTTAACAACTCCCTCGTGGACGACTTACATTAATATAATCTTACCTGAAATACTGGATAATTGTTATAGCCAAAGCCCCAAGAGCCAGTATACTGTACTTCCCGCTAGACCCATTTGGCCCAATCAACAGTATACTGGCTTTCGTATCTCTTGATACTTTCTAGGGCTGTTTTCTAATTTTGACAACTCAAAAACGCTATTTTCTTAAAGTATAGCCATCCATTATGGACTTTTGTTATTTATGAATATGAACTTTAAAAAAAAATTATTTCCAAACAAAAACAATAAAAACATACTGGTATGGCAATTTTTGTTTGGGCCAAACCCACCTTTTTGCTTGGGACTGAAAGAGTTAACAGGTTTTAATTATTTTTATTATTTATTTACTTTTTTAAAATAATGTAATACTCACCTTAAAGAAACAAAAATCAGATTAAGTAAACTGTACTGTGTAGAATTAGATTTTAAAACACATAAACAAGTTATCACCATTATGACAACAGTCTGATGAGATAAAGACACACACGTTCAGTTAGAATTTAGATGAATCAACTGTGTGTTCGTGGGTGGCATAAAATACAGATGCTTTTATTCAAGCACTGCAAAGTTTGGGACCTGTCTCGTGCTGGGACGCAGCACATGAAAGGGAAGATCTTTGTAAAAGTCTGATTAATTCAACATTGTTTTGCTTAAAAGATTACTTTGTCGCACTAGTTAATGCACAGTTAACAATTTTGTCGACGAACTGGCTGTTCTGTCAATAACCGTAATCAGATGCAAGACAAAATGCAAACACTAGATGAGAGGTCACAGCTAGTGGGTCTGAAAATACACAGGGAGAAAACAAAGATAATGAGAATAAATGCAGGAAACGATAAGAAAACTGCACTTGAAAAAACATGACAACAAGATGTAGAATCTTACATGTACCTTGGCTACAATATAGACAGTTGGGAAGGGGAAAGGGGGGGGGAGGGGAGAAAGACAGGCAATGATATCAATATAAGAGTACAGAAGGTTAGAGGAGCTTTCATTGGATTGGGAAATATATGGAGGTCAAAAGAAATCAAGTCCAACACAAAAATCAGAATCTTCAATTCAAATGTCAAGTCAGTCCTATTGTATGGCTCTGAAACATGGAGAACAACAAAAACAACAATCAGAAAGCCCCAGACTTCCCATTATTGGTTTTTAAAAACGAGCTGTGGTGGTTAGTGCACTGGCTTCCAAGCTCGGTGGTCCATGGTTCGATCCCCAGTTGAGGTGGGATTTTTTAGACCGCAAACAGCTCCGAGGTTGACCCAGCCTCATGAATTGGGTACCAGAGCAACTATTGGAAGGTTAAGACTGTCGGCGTGATGTTGACCACATCACCCCTACTGTGCCGTATGGTCAAGAAAAATGGGCCTAACACCATATTCCCAATATACCTCAATGGGCGTGTAACGAGATCCTTGACCTTCCTCCTTTAAAAAAAAAGTCTCATAGTAGATGGTGCCATGTGAGAGTGAAGTGTTAGAGACTTCACAATACTACGTTGAGCTTGGAGAGATGGGGTAACCCAAGAGCAGAGTATAGCGTGATGCCACCATGTGTCCAACCCACTACCGTTGCCACGAGAGGTCTGCGCTCTAACCAGGGACGCTGTCATAAATGGGTATTTGCCTAAAATAGAAGGATTGTAGTGGTATTGGTATGACAAGATCACTAATGTGGAACTGATGACACGAACCAGACAAGTACCAGAAGAACAAGACATGAGTAGGTGATGGAGATGCTCATAGCTTTACCAGGCAATCCTTGTTCTTAAACCGCCAGGGTACGAAAGGAAGAGAAAGACGAATACACGGAGAAGAGGAGGTAGCCATGAAGATGATATGGGAAGACCTTGAGCTGATGTCACAGGACATGAAAACTTGGCGAGCCGTGTGAAATATTATACGCCTAGCTGAGCCACAATTGGATGAGGTCCAGTGCGGATTCCGAGCAAACCGAAGTACTCAAGACCTAATCTTCACACTCAGACAGCTGAGTGAAAAGGCCCTTGAGTATAAGAGTGAGATCCATCTTTGTTTCATAGATCTGGAAAAGGCGTTTGACAGGGTCCCCTGGAGCAAACTTTGGGACTGTTTGGCAAGGAAGAATATTCCAGCACCTCTGATTCATGCTATACAGAGCTTCTACAAGTCTTGCAGAAATTATGTGAGGACAGCAAACCATAAGTCAGAAGAGTTCAGGACCACCACTGGTGTAAGACAAGGTGATATCCTATCACCTTACCTCTTCATACTCCTTATGGACGATGTCATCAAGGCATGTAAGGAGACAACAAGAAAGTATTCAGTGAGGTACTGGAAGATGAGACAGGTCTATATTTCGGAGCTGGCATTTGCTGATGATGTTGCCCTGATCGCTAAATCAGAGGCACATCTCCAATCCAACCTGCAAGTCTGGAAGGAAGAGCTGGAGAAGAGAGGGATGGTCATAAGCAGCTCTAAAACAAAATCCATGGTGATATCACGAGAAGAAAGAAAACATCAGATTAAGCTGGGAGAACAGGTCCTGGAGCAGGTCGACCACTTTAAATATCTCGGAGCTATTATAGACCGAAAGGGAGGCATCAAAGAAGAGTTGGCCACTCGAAAAGCAGCGGCTGGGAGACTTTTTCAGGCCATAAATCGTGGATTCCTCAGCAAGAAAGAGGTTGGTAAGAAAACGAAGATGGCTGTATACCGCTCCACCTATGTCCCAGTCTTGACATATGGATGCGAGTCGTGGGCAATGACTACAACCCACAAAAGCCAGATCCAAACCTCAGAAATGAGGTATCTGAGGAAAGTGGTTGAAGTAACAAGAAGAGACATGGTCCGCAACCAGACGATCCGTCAAGGCCTAAAATCCCATCCGCTGCAGACCCAAATAGAACAGTCCCAACTAAGATGGTTTGGCCATGTCTGCAGAATGGGAGAAGATCGGCTACCACGACAAGCATGGGAAACAAAGAGCCAGGGATCCAGACCTCCAGGACGACCCAGAGTCCGCTGGGAGGACAACATTAGACAATCTTTGAAGGACCGAGGACTAGAATGGAACCAGGCCAGGAAGAAGACAGCTGATAGAATGGTCTGGCGCTCTCTCTTCCAAACCTCTACACCTCACGGTAGAAGGGGAACGACTAAGTAAGTAAGTAAGTGAAATATTATTGCTTACTTTTGTCATCTTGTGTACACATCAAAAAGTCTTTGGTGGAGTCGCTGAGTTTCATAAAGTGTTGCTGGAAACAAAACGAAACAAAACTATCAAACATAAAAGTATGAAATATAAACAAATAAAACGGTATTGAATCAGTTTTGCAAATTAAAGGTTCACATGAAACAAGGGACGTTTCGGGGTTCACCCTTCGTCAGCCAGAACTACAAACATGCAACAATGACAAGAAATATAGATTAAAGACTACAAATAAGTAATATATGTAAAAGTATGAAATGCAGATTGATAATTGTAAAATAAAAAACCAAACAAACAACGAAACAAACTGTCAAACACCATTAGTGTTAATGAATGATTTCATGGGATACCAGCTAAATAAACGTACATATACTATAGACAACCCTGTCTAGATTCTGTGGGTCTTTGATGAGATTAAGAAAGAAAAGGATTAGCTGCTGCCTCAAGGTGACTGATCTCATATTATCTTCGAGACTCGCAACCTCGTCCTATCAAATAAATTGTTACAGAAACCACTGCTGAATCAGCGTGTTAACGTTTTGTGCATGCGTCTTGGAAGGGGAGCTAACTGTAGTGGTGACTCTGTGCTGTGTCAGGAGCTAACTGTAGTGGTGACTCTGTGCTGTGTCAGGAGCCAACTGAAGTGGTGGCTCCCTGCTGTGTCAGGAGCCAACTGTAGTGGTGGCTTCGTGCTGTGTCAGGAGCCAGCTGTAGTGGTGGCTTCGTGCTGTGTCAGGAGCCAACTGTAGTGGTGGCTTCGTGCTGTGTCAGGAGCCAACTGTAGTGGTGGCTTCGTGCTGTGTCAGGAGCCAACTGTAGTGGTGGCTTCGTGCTGTGTCAGGAGCCAACTGTAGTGGTGGCTCCGTGCTGTGTCAGGAGCCAACTGTAGTGGTGGCTTCGTGCTGTGTCAGGAGCCAACTGAAGTGGTGGCTCCGTGCTGTATCAGGAGCCAACTGTAGTGGTGGCTTCGTGCTGTGTCAGGAGCACAGAATAAACTGATGTTGATGATACCATAGAGACAGAAACAATAGAACTACTGCCTTACGCATGACGGAAGAAGCGGCTAAGATGAGGTTGTGCATGATAGTAAGTGTACTGGCAAATATCATGTTTTTGTTTTAAATTTGATGACAAATATCCCGTTCAACCTGTGATGGGTTTTAATTAGGATATACAGGTATACCTCGCTTTATTGCGCTTCGCTGTATTGCGCTTTTTTTCTCAAATTATTCATGTTTGTTTATTAGAACGTGCCTTCTTCTTCCGATAGATTTTTGCTCTCAACCAGCAACAAAATTACGATTCTCTGAAGGCTCAGATGATGAAGATTAGCATTTTTTATTAGCAATAAAGTATTTCAAATTTTACAATACACTTGTTTTTTTTTTTAAACCTAGCGCTATTGCGCACTCAATATACATGGTGTAAACATGATTTTAGGCTTTTATATGCACTGTGGGAAGCAACAACAAAAAATGGGTATGGCCCGCTTTATTGCGATATTCGCTTTATTGCGGTGGTCTGGGATCGAACCAGCAATATATCTGAGGTATACCTGTATTTTGTTTTCAATTCCAAATAATATGATTAATTGCCTATACGTGAAAGTTCAATATTACCGGTATGTAAATAATTGCTACAGAAACCATCACAGACGAGCATATGAATGTTTAGATGCACGATTCTTATTGTGCGCGCGCGGGCCCGTTTTTTTTTGGGTCACCCTGTATTATTACAATATTTTGTATATAAGGCTATGTAAAAAAAACTATTGCTGTCTAGTCCTTTACAAAAGAAAACTGCTTGCTTACTCTCAGTTTCAGTTTTCCAAGAATTGCCTTTTTTAGATTTTAAACCACTGCATGCATGTTAGTATGCTACTTATTTTATTACACTTCTAACAGAGAATGACATCATCTTCAAGAAGAGCATGTTTTCTTTCACCGCATTTATTTTGTTATATTTGTGGAGAGTACACTTTCAAAGAAGAACATAGGAAGCATATTACTGTTTTTGTGAAAAAGGCATACTTTGCTTACTTTAAAGTAAAACTAGGTGACCAGGACAAGTCTTGGGCTCCTCATATTGTTTGCAAAACATGTGTTGAACACCTGCGACAGTGGACTTGTGGGAAAAGAAAATGTTTAAAATTTTGAAGTCCAATGGTTTGGAGAGAGCCCAAGAACCACTATGATGACTGTTATTTCTGTGTTGTGAATATTAAGGGAATTAATGGAAAAAATCACAAAAAGTGGAAATATCCAGATTTAGATTCTGCTAGGCGACTTGTTCCACACGGAGATGACATACCAATTCCAGCCTTCAGTCAGATTTCGGATTCCCTGCTAGAAGATGAGACAGCAGTGGCATGTGGAACGACAAGTGACAGTGATAGTGATTTCGAAGATGATTTTTCAGATGCTCAACGCTTCGATCAGCTTGAACTAAATGATCTAATCCGAGATCTATATCTCTCCAAGGAATCTTCAGAACTTTTGGCTTCAAGATTGAAAGAAAAAAAAATTACTGACTGCTGAAACAAAGGTTACATTTTTTCGCAGCAGAGAGCAAGGTTTTATTCCATTCTTTTGTAAAGAACACAACCTTGTGTTTTGTACTAATGTAGGAGGTCTTGTTAACAAAATGGGTGTAAGTTATACACCTGATGAGTGGCGACTTTTCATTGACAGCTCTAAAAGAAGTTTGAAGGGTGTTCTCTTACAAATATGGCTCAATTCCAATTGCTCATTCTACTACAATGAAGGAGGAGTATGCCACAATAAGCACAGTTCTGGAAAAATTGAAGTATTTAGAACATAACTGGATGGTTTGTGTAGATCTTAAAATGATGAACTTCTTGCTTGGCCAGCAAATGGGATTCACCAAATATCCATGCTTTATATGTTTGTGGGATAGCAGGGCAAAAGATGTGCACTGGACAAAGAAACAGTGGCCGTTGAGGGATGAATTTAAAGTTGGAGAAAAAAATATTGTCAATAAGCCTCTCATTGATCGAAAAAGAGTACATATAAAGCTTGGCTTGATGAAGCAATTTGTTAAGGCACTGAACAAAGATGGTACCTGTTTTAATTACTTATGCAGAAAGTTTCCAGAATTGAGCATAGACAAACTTAAAGCTGGAATTTTTGATGGACCTCAAATTAGAAAGTTAATAAACGATCCAAATTGTATTGATTCCATGAACAAAATAGAGTCCACAGCCTGGTCATCATTTGTTTTAGTTGTGCAAAACTTTCTGGGTAACTTTAAAGCAGACAGTTATTCTGAATTAGTTGGAAACATGCTGTCGAGTTTTTGTGAACTTGGATGCAACATGAGCATAAAATTTCACTACCTCCATAACCATTTACATTTATTTCCGGAGAATCTTGGCGACTTTAGTGAGGAGCAAGGTGAAAGATTTCACCAAGATATAAAAACAATGGAAGAGAGATACCAGGGACTTTGGGATGACCACATGATGGCAGATTACTGTTGGACCCTTAAGCGTGACTGTCCGGGCATATCACATTCCAGGAAGTCCTCGAAAAGATCCTTTTTGCGTGTTGACTAAACAAGTGCTAGTGATAAAGTTTTATTACATTTTTGGTAATATATGCACAGTAATTACATATAATATGAATGCAGACTAAAGTCAAAATGCCACTGATAGCACCTAACTCTAGGATTATACATAACAATTGCCCTACTAATATGGTCATTCTTAGTTATCTCAAAAACTAGAGCTGATAAAAAAAATATGATTACATTTTTTGAATCAGCAACCCAAAATTACCCAAGAACAGCTATAAAATTTAAGGCACCAAAATGTGTGTATACCAGTGTAATTTGTTTGTAAGGTTCTAGTTATAAAATGCTGTGTATTTTATAAACAAATTAAAATATTCAATGAAACAAACTCTAAATTTTAAGTAATAAATGCACCAACAGTGATAAATGCATTAGCGACCCATAGCTAGACTGCTTGCGTCAGGGTCAGCGAACCAGAGCTGACCAAGACCCTACTCCACCTCCAAGTAGTGGTCCTGGAAACAGGCTGCATCACTGCAGTCTGGCTGAGTGAGTAGGGATCGAAGAGGGAAGGCTAACCCGGTCCCCAAAAATGCCGTGCAGAAGTCGGACGTGTCGGTCGAAAGGCCCAAATATCACAGCATCGCTGTAAACGACGACACAACGCAACCAACGTCCTTTTCAGGACGAACGAGGAAGAAGAAGAATAATAAATTAAACAAACTCCACATTTTAAATAATAAATTAAACAAACTCCACATTTTAAATAATAAATTAAACAAACTCCACATTTTAAATAATAAATTAAACAAACTCCACATTTTAAATAATAAATTAAACAAACTCCACATTTTAAATAATAAATTAAACAAACTCCACATTTTAAATAATAAATTAAACAAACTCCACATTTTAAATAATAAATTAAACAAACTCCACATTTTAAATAATAAATTAAACAAACTCCACATTTTAAATAATAAATTAAACAAACTCCACATTTTAAATAATAAATAAACAAACTCCACATTTTAAAAAAAAATTAAACAAACTCCACATTTTAAATAATAAATAAAACAAACTCCACATTTTAAATAATAAAATTAAACAAACTCCACATTTTAAATAATAAATTAAAAACAAACTCCACATTTTAAATAATAAATTAAACAAACTCCACATTTTAAATAATAAATTAAACAAAAAAAATCCACATTTTAAATAATAAATTAAACAAACTCCAATTTTAAATAATAAATTAAACAAACTCCACATTTAAATAATAAATTAAACAAACTCCACATTTTAAATAAATAAATTAAACAAACTCCACATTTTAAAACAAACTCCACATTTTAAATAATAAATTAAACAAACTCCACATATTTAAATAATAAAAATTAAACAAACTCCCATTTTAAATAATAAACCTAAACAAACTCCACATTTTAAATAATAAATTAAACAAACTCCACATTTTAAATAATAAATTAAACAAACTCCACATTTTAAATAATAAATTAAAAAACTCCAAAATTTAAATAACTATTAATAAATTAAAAAACCCACAAAATTAAATAATAAATTAAACAAACTCCAAAAAATTTTAAATAATAAATTAAATAAAAACTCCACATTTTAAAATAAAAAAAAAAAAAAAAAAATTATTAAAAAAAAAAAAAAAAAACTCCACAAAAATTTAAATAAAAATAAAACAAACTCCACAAAAAATAATAAAAAAAAAACTCCACATTTTAAATAATAAAAAAAAAAAACCAATTTTAAATAAAAATTAAAAAAATCAAAAAAAAAAAAAAATTAAAAATTTTAAACTTCAAACAACATTTTAAACAATAAAAAACAAAACTTTTTAAAATAATAAATTAAAAAAAAAATCCACATAAAATAATAAATTAAAAAAAAAAACCACAAAAAAAATAATAAAATAAACAAACTCCACATTTTAAATAATAAAAAAGTTAAACAAACTCCACAAAAACACAAATAAAAAAAAACAAACTCCACATTTTAAAATAATAAAAAAAACAAACTCCACATTTTAAATAATAAAAAAAATAAAAATAAAAATTTTAAAAACTAAATTAAACAAACTCCACATTTAAATAATAAATTAAACTCAAACTCCACATTTTAAAAAAATAAATTAAAAAAACTCCAAAAAAAAAATAAATTAAACAAACTCCAAATTTTAAATAATAAATTAAACAAAATCCACATTTAAATAATAAATTAAAACAAAAATTTAAAAAATAAATTAAAATTAACTCCACAAATTTAAAATAATAAAAAAACAAACTTTACAATTTTAAAATAATAAATTAAACAAACTCAAACATTTTAAATAATAAATTAAAACAAACTCACAAATCTTTAAATAATAAATTAAACAAACTCCACATTTTAAATAAAAATAAACAAACTCCACATAAATAAAAAATTAAACAAACAAAAAAAAAATACCAAAAAAAAAAAAAAAAAAAAAAAATCAACAAATTAAATAATAAATTAAAAAAAAAAAAACATTTTAAATAAAAATTAAACAAACTCCACATTTTTAAATAATAAATTTAAAAAAAATCTCCAAATTTTAATTTATAAAAAAAATTAAACAAACTCCACATTTTTTAAATAATAAATTAAACAAACTCCACATTTTAAAAAAAATTAAACAAACTCCAAAACCAAAAATTAAAAATAAATTTAAACAAACTCCACATTTTAAATTAATAATAAATTAAACAAAAAACCAAATTTTAAATTAAAACTCCAACAATTTAAATAAATAAATTAAAAAAAAAAAAACTCCACATTTTAAAAAAAAAAAATATTTAAAAAAAAAAAATTTTAAAAAAACCCACCAAAAAAAAACTTACAAAAAAATAATAAATTAAAAAAATCCAATTTTAAATAATAAATTAAACAAACCTAAAATCAAATTTTAAATAAAAATTAAACAAACCCACATTTTAAATAATAAAACCAAAAAACAAAATTAACCCCCCCCCCAAATAAACAAAACAAAAAAAACATTTTAAAAATTAATAAACCCCTTTTAAAAACAAAAATAAATAATCCAATAAAAAAATAAAAAATTTTAAATAAAAATAAACTTATTTAATTTAAAAAAAAAAAAAAAAAACTCCACATTTTTTCACAAAAAATTAAACACTTTACTCCAATTTTAAAAATAATAAAAACAAAAAAATACATTTAAAAAAAAAAATTTCAAAAAAAAAAAAAAAATAAAAAAAAAAATTTTAAAAAAAAAAAAAACTCCACATTTTAAATAATAAAAAATCCAAAAATTTAAATTTTAAAAAAAATTTATTTTAAAATAAAAACTTTTTTTCCAAAACTTTAAAAAACAAAAACTCAAATAAAAAAAAAAACAAAAACTCCAAAAAAAAAAAAAAAAATTAAAAAACTAAAAATAACATAAATAAATTATCCCAAAAAATAAATAAAAAAAAATAATTTAAAAAAAATTAATAAAAACTAAAACCCTAATAAAAAAAAACATAACAAAATAAAAAAACTTAAATAAAAAAAATTATTAAAAAAAAATCCAAAACAAAAATAAAAAAAAAAAAAAATTAACTAAAAAAAAAATAAAAAAAAAAACAAAAAAAAATTTTCTAAATAAAAAAAAAAAAAAAAAAAATTTAAATACCCTTCACAAACTTTAAAAATAAAAAACAAAAAAAAAATAATAAATAATAAAATAAAACAAACTCAAAAAAAAAAAAAAATAAAAAAAAACATATTAAAATAATAAATTAAAACAAACTCCAATTTAAAAAATAAAAAAAAAAAAATAACAAATTTTAAATAAAAAATTAAAACAAACCCACCAATTTTAAAAATTAAACAAACTTCAAACTAAAAAATAAAAAAAAAACTCCAATTTTAAATAAAAAAAAAACAAACTCTTATACCAAAATATTAAATAAATTAAAAAAAATTAAAAAATCCACATAAATAAACACCAAAATACCAATTAAAAAAAAACCCATAAACACATTCCTAAACAACAAAATATCCCAAAAAAAAAAAAAAAATCAAATTAAATAATAAATAAAAACAAAAAAAAACATTTTAAATAATAAATTAAAAAAATACAATTAAAAATAAATTAAACCCACTCCAAACAATCAACAAAATAACTAAATCCAAACTCCACAACTTTAAAATAAATAAATTAAAAAACTCCACATTTATTACAAAAATAAAAAAACTTTTTTTTAAATAAATAAAAAAAACAAACTCCACATTTTTAAATAAATAAATTAAACATACTCCACATTTTAAAATAAATACTAATTAAACAAACTCCACATTTTAAAAATATTAATTAAAAAAAAAAAAAACAAAAATACCAACAAATTAAAAAACCTACTCCACATCCACATTTTAAAATAAAAAATTTAACATCCAAATTTTAAAAAAAACATAAACAAAAATTCCACATTTTTAATCTAATAAATTAAAAAACTCCACATTTTAAATTAATAAATTAAACAAACTCCAAATTTTAAATAATAAAAATTAAACAAAAATTCCACAATTTAAATAATAAAAAAACAAACTCCACATTTTAAATAACATAATAAATTAAACAAACTCCAAATACTAAATAATAAATTAAACAAAACCTTAATCCACAAAACAAATAAAAAAATTAAACAAACTCCAAAATATTTTATCAAAATAAATAAATTAAACCAACTCCACATTTTAAATAATAAATTAAACAAACTCCACATTTTAAATAATAATACAAACAAACAAATCCAAAAACCCACCATTTAAATAATAAATTAAACAAACTCCACATTTTAAATAATAAATTAAACAAACTCCACACATTTTAAATAATAAATTAAACAAACTCCACATTTTAAATAATAAATTAAACAAACTCCACATTTTAAATAATAAATTAAACAAACTCCACAAATTTAAATAATAAAAAAAAAACAAACTCCACATTTTAAAAAAATAAATTAAACAAAACTCCACATTTTAAAAAATAAATTAAACAAACTCCACATTTTAAATAATAAATTAAACAAACTCCACATTTTAAAAAAAATAAATTAAAAACAAACTCCACATTTTAAATAAATAAATTAAACAAAATCTCCACATTTTAAATAATAAAATAAACAAACTCCACATTTTAAATAAATAAATTAAACAAAAAATTTTAAATAATAAATTAAACAAACTCCACATTTTAAATAATAAATTAAACAAACTCCACATTTTAAATAATAAATTAAACAAACTCCACTTTTTAATAAACTTTTCAAATCCACTAAAAAATTAAACAAAAATCAAAAACTCCACATTTTAAATAATAAATTAAACAAACTCCACATATTTAAATAAAAAATTAAAAAAACTCCAATTTTAAATAAATAAATTAAACAAACTCCACATTTTAAATAATAAATTAAACAAAAACCACCCATTTTAAATAATAAATTAAACAAAAATCCACATTTTAAATAATAAATTAAAAAACTCCACATTTTAAATAATAAATTAAACAAACTCTCCACATTTTAAATAATAAATTAAACAAACTCCACATTTTAAATAATAAATTAAACAAAACTCCACATTTTAAATAATAAATTAAACAAACTCCACATTTTAAATAATAAATTAAACAAACTCCACATTTTAAATAATAAATTAAACAAACTCCACATTTTAAATAAAATAAATTAAACAAACCCACATAATCAAAAAATAAAAATAAACAAAATCTATCCACATTTTAAATAATAAATTAAACAAACTCCACATTTTAAATAATAAATTAAACAAACTCCACATTTTAAATAATAAAATTAAACAAAACTCCACATTTTAAATAATAAATTAAAAACAAACTCCACATTTTAAATAATAAATTAAACAAACTCCACATTTTAAATAATAAATTAAAACAAACTCCACATTTTAAATAATAAATTAAACAAACTCCACATTTTAAATAATAAATTAAACAAACTCCACATTTTAAATAATAAATTAAACAAACTCCACCCACATTTTAAATAATAAATTAAACAAACTCCACATTTTAAATAATAAATTAAACAAACTCCACATTTTAAATAATAAATTAAACAAACTAACTCCACATTTTAAATAATAAATTAAACAAACTCCACATTTTAAATAATAAATTAAACAAAACTCACAAAATAATAAATTAAACAAACTCCACATTTTAAATAATAAATTAAACAAACTCCACATTTTAAAAATAAATTAAACAAACTCCACATTTTAAATAATAAATTAAATTAAAACTCCACATTTTAAATAATAAATTAAACAAACTCCACATTTAAATAATAAATTAACAAAAACTCCACATTTTAAATAATAAATTAAACAAACTCCACATTTTAAATAATAAATTAAACAAACTCCACATTTTAAATAATAAACTCCACATTTTAAATAATAAATTAAACAAACTCCACATTTTAAATAATAAATTAAACAAACTCCACCACATTTTAAATAATAAATTAAACAAACTCCACATTTTAAATAATAAATTAAACAAACTCCACATTTTAAATAATAAATTAAACAAACTCCACATTTTAAATAATAAATTAAACAAACTCCACATTTTAAATAATAAATTAAACAAACTCCACATTTTAAATAATAAATTAAACAAACTCCACATTTTTTAATAATAAATAAACAAACTCCACATTTTAAATAAATTAAACAAACTCCACATTTTAAATAATAAATTAAACAAACTCCACATTTTAAATAATAAATTAAACAAACTCCACATTTTAAATAATAAATTAAACAAACTCCACATTTTAAATAATAAATTAAACAAACTCCACATTTTAAATAATAAATTAAACAAACTCCACATTTTAAATAATAAATTAAACAAACTCCACATTTTAAATAATAAATTAAACAAACTCCACATTTTAAATAATAAATTAAACAAACTCCACATTTTAAATAATAAATTAAACAAACTCCACATTTTAAATAATAAATTAAACAAACTCCACATTTTAAATAATAAATTAAACAAACTCCACATTTTAAATAATAAATTAAACAAACTCAAAATGATAAATATTCAATTAAATAAACTCTACATTTTTTTTAAATAAACGAAACAAAAAATTTATTTTATATATAATGAATGAATTCAATTTAAAGCACAGAGAAAACCAAATTAAGTTGATCTAAGTATTTCCTCTTCTTTTATTTTTCATCTCCCAGTGGTATATAGGCATTAAGTTAGCCGAGTCTTCATGGCCTGCGTTATCTGTTAATTTCTTTCCATGTTTTATTTAGTCATCATACTTATTCCTGTCTCCTGTTCTCTTCCCCGCCTCTCTGTGGGTCTCTCCTCTATTGCTTTGAACCTGGGAATTCACAATAACCATTGATAATCGTCTTTGGCTCTCTAGTTTTTTCTATTTTCATACGCCATTTGTAACCACCGCAGCAAGAACACGTGACTACTTGGTGCAGACGTCATGCAAGGTTTTAAGGGGACCAGCTAACGTAGTGGTTTCATTCTCCGTCACGAGCACAAAGGAATATGATTATGATGATGCTATTTGTACAACGTCCTTGGCGGTTTCCTGTAATGTCTTCACTTCTTCGTATCTGACATCTTTTGTGTGTATGTGATTGTTGTTGTTTTTAACTGATTGTGTATATGCGTATATAAATGTTGTTGTTTCTGATATCTGTGTTATAATGTCTACGTTATAATGTCTGTGTTATAATGTTTACGTTATAATGTCTGTGTTATAATGTCTGTGTTATAATGCCAATGAGATCCAAATATACGATGGCCCAGGTGAAAGCGTATATGCGTGTAACCACAGACAAAAGGCATCCCCTGCATGGGAACATAGCTGACATCAAAGGAGCGAGAATAAAGAGGGGGATGTCATGGATGGCACAGGCAGAGGAGACTATTAGACTGGTGACCCCAGTTGAAAATATATTCAAGGGAGAAGAGTAGAGTAAGTCAAGTGAGAACTGGATGAACTACCAGCAAGTCATCATCAGCCTTGATAGAGAATGCAGAACTTGGGCCAATGGGAGAGCAGAACTGGAAATTGATCAGCTTATAAATTATAATGCTGGGGATGATGATGCCATTGTGTACACTGATGGGTCAGTAATCTGTGGTAATAAATCAGGGTGGGGCTTCTCTGCTAGAGTAAAGGGTACAACCGTCGCTGAACATAGCGGGGCTTACATGAAAACAACCTCCAGCATGAGAATGGAGGTAGAGGCAGTTACGGCTGCCTTAATATGGCTGTCAAAGACTAATATTAACAAAGGCAGTTATTGCATCAGACTCACAAGTCATGCTTCGAAAGGTCCAAAATGGTTGGCTTCGACATGAATGGAAAACTTCCATGGAAGCATCGAATCTTCAAGAACTGATATGGATCTACTGTTCTGGTCATGCCGGGGTACGTGGCAATGAAAGAGCTGACAGACTAGCTTCAAGAGCAACCATAAATGGTGCATTGGCCATGGATAAGGAAGAAATACTCAGGGCAATTAGGTATAAAATGGACAAATGGAAAATTCCTGGGGGACCTGGATTTCGCAGATGATTTAGCATTCTTAAGTTCAACACCCAGACAATCCCAAGAAGCAGTAAATAATTTGTGTCATCTTTCGGTTAAAATAGGTCTCCAAATAAATGCCTCTAAAACTAAAGCTATGAACTTTTCTAACGAGAACTTTAATATCATCCTGAACGGGGAAAAACTACAGAAAGTTGAAAGTTTCAATTATTTAGGCAGTAAAATGACTCAGGATGGTGACACAAGAAGAGAAATTCATACTAGAATTGCTTTGGCAGCTAGCGCCTTCAATAGATTATCTAACATTTGGAAATTACGATCATTGAATATACATACCAAGCTTCGTCTGTTTAATTCAAATGTTATCTCAGTGTTAACATACGGCTGTGAGAGTTGGAAAAATAACAAAATCATTGGAGAACAAGCTGAATACATTCGAGAACAAATGTCTTAGAAAACTCATGAACATCAGTTGGAAAGAATTCAAGACTAATCGACAAATAAGAGAAGACTCTAGGCAGAAATATGTCTCCAACTATATAAGGAAAAGGCGATGGTCATATATCGGTCATGTCCTACGAATGCAAAACAACAGAATACCATTGCAGGTGCTCACTTGGGTTCCTGAAGGTAAGAGGAAAAAAGGAAGACCAAAAGAAACACTCAGAAGAACAATAATAAGAGAAGGAAGAACGTTGGGCCTAAATAATGTGCAAGAGCTAAGAGGAGTGGCGTCACAACGAACAACCTGGAGAGCACTGGTTTCTGCCTTATGCGCCGTGTTTGGTGCTTAAAGAATTTATTATTATTAATTCATGTTCGTCTATTAGAGAATGACACTGCAATCGATGAATCATCAAGGCTAAGACTGCTGGAGTTTGGCATCAAACGTAAGACCAGCAGGGATGGACGTATGAGAGGGCGCATCCGCCGTGTATACAACCAGTGCGCAACAGGAACAATTAGCATTCATACCCTTCGATATTTGCTGCGGGAGACTGAGCACCTATGGGTTTGCCCGGAGTGCAATGACGTCGATTCTGATTAACAATAACAATGTCTACGTTATTTATGTACCATTAATTTTTGTTAAGCAATGGTAGTTCCGTTTGTCAGTGACAATGCCAACAGATTTAAAATGTCGCTTGTCATTAAATATAAAGATTTTCAGTTGTTCTTTGTCAATATTATTGTTATTACCAGCCCCATGCCCCATGACAGCCAAACATCTGCACCAGTCCTACCCAACTTACAGCAGTGAATGGTGTAGCATATGGCAACAACCCACTTCTTTCAATGAACAACTGTTTGGAGATGTAAGGAACCTTGAGTTGACTTTATTAGAGTCGTTAATGTAGAAGTCTGGGGGCGAACGAAGAAGAGGATTGTGTAATTACTGCCATGCCATGTTAGCTTTCTTGTTGTTAATACTCTTATTATAATTATCGCTTTTGTATTTGCAGTTTTCATCCCTATCACGCACATAGATCCACTCACCGTCAATGTTGTGACATCTATTTCTTCAAGCCGACAGTTCAGAAAGGATTCTAAAATCTGGTTGTACCTCTTTGTCAGCTCCTCACGTGATCTGGGAACACTGAAGTTATAGTGAAGATGTTAAGCATGAATACCAGCATGGTCTTGAGGAAAAAAATGAGGAAAATCAAAGATTGCGTCACAAATCAAATGGCAAAAACAACTACAAAAGTATAATTCAAGTCCAAATGTGAAAAAGACACCCAGGCCATATAAAAAATAATGTCCTTTATCAGATATCTAGGTGAAGTCAGGTCATCATTTTCCGGCTACGCTCTTGACCCAACAGATTGAGGTACCATCTATACCACAAGTACAGGATTGGTACAACAGATCTCTGCACCTGTGGCATCAGCCCCATGACAGCCGAACATCTGCTGCAGTCCTGCCCAACATACAGCAGTGAACGGAGTAGCATATGGCAACAACCTACTTCTCTCCACGAAAAACTGTTTGGAGATGTCAGGAGCCTTGAGCTGACTACTGTCTTTATTAGAGTCATTAATGTAGAGGTCTGATGGCGAACGAGAATCGTTCGTTCGTTATAATCCCTGGGTGCGAGTTATTCACTCATATGCCCTTCACGGTGCGAGTTATTCACTCATATGCCCTTCAGGGTGCAAGTTATTCACTCATATGCCCTTCAGGGCGCGAGTTATTCACTCTTACCCTTGAGCCAATTATGGGAGGTGATTTGTGGGCTTTGTTTCAACCCCAAGAGAGCATCCTAGGTTCAGTGGCATGTTACACCAGGCCCACTTTGGAGTGTGTGCGATGCCAAGAGGTTTGATAGCGCTCCACCCGGTGCAGGGGGGTTATATCTCCGAGACAAGACTGACACTAGCAGCCAGTCACCGGCCATGGTACGAGCAGCCAGGCAGCATAGTGTCGCGGTGGCGAAGCCAAGAAGTATCACACGTACACACTACACAAAAAACACTGAACTATCAAAGAGTGTATCAACTTACACAGGATACAAACAACACTTAACTATCAAAGACTGTTTCACAGAGCAGCTATGAGGTTACAATAGGCTGTCAGATTACTGTAGACTCTTTTTCTATTACACGTCACATCTTCTCCATGTTGAAGTAAGTACATTTAAATGTTTTTGCATTTGGCTTTCATCTTCATACATTAGACCTTGGTTATCTGCAAAAAGTAACTCATTCAGTGGGTTGTACTCTTCACTTCCTGTGTTTACTTCGCTTTTGGATTTGTGTCTAGGTTTGCCTGTGATGGTATTTTGTCCATATAAATAACATCAGAAGGAACCCAGAAGCAGGGGCGTTCATACAACTAATATTTCACCAATTTGAGATGGCAGAGTTACCTCAGGGTGGAGTTATCAATACGCCGGTACTTCGAGGGTGGTCGGCGTCCGTTAAAAAATGTTTCTGTCATCCAGAGAGGTTCATATACGTAGAAAACACTTGGGTGTTGCTGAAGTAGGTCACCAGTCAAACTTGACCCACTTCGCATGTAGGTCAGGAGAATAACCTTGGATACATCTGTCTTGTTGGCTGTGAATGTCCGAGTATAATAATTCAAATACAGGCAAATAAATAAACAAATATCAAATTGTCTATGAGAAATCTTTTCATTACGTATAGATCGTTGATGTCTCTTCTGTGGACTCTTTATTACGTACAACGTATTGATCTTTTTTTTTTTTTTTTTGGAGAATTTTCTTCCTTTCACATAGATCTATCGGCCATTTTTCTGAGAATTTTCTTCCTTTCACATAGATCTATTGGCCATTTTTCTGAGAATTTTCTTCCTTTCATATAGATCTATTGGCCATTTTTCTGAGAATTCACTTCCTTTTTTTATACATCTATCGGCCATTTTTCTGAGTATTTTCTTCCTGTCATATAGATCTATCGGCCATTTTTCTGAGAATTTTCTTCCTTTCATATAGATCTATTGGCCATTTTTCTGAGAATTTTCTTCCTTTCATATAGATCTATTGGCCATTTTTTCTGAGAATTCACTTCCTTTTTTTATACATCTATCGGACATTTTTCTGAGAATTTTATTTGCAATATTGAAGGATTTTTCAACATGGACACTTATTAGAAGGTCCCATTTTTAGTTTTTTGTTAAATCAATGAAATAAGATGGGTGGAAAACATCTGAAGTTGGATAGACTTATATTGTGAAAATTATCAGTTAGCATTTAAGTTAATGCCTTGCTCTGAAACCCCTAGGTAACAGAAAAAGGGGAATGTTGCAAACTGTCGCAGACGAGAAATGAACCTATAAACCCAAGCAAGACACTGAAACAATAAATAACATTCCCAGACCAGGAAAAGTGTGGGAGAATTTGTTGAAAGTGTTCCATTTGTAATAACAGAGCTCAAATATGACATAAAAGCAAGAACATATAAATAATGTTATACAGGCGCATGGAAGCGAGTCATGGACATTCAATGGAGTAATTAATGAGGGGAAGATTTACGTAGAAAATAAAAAAAGAATGCTTGTCAAAGACAAATCTTCGTCAATGGAAGTAAGAAAGAAAGGTCCCAATTGTTCTGTACAGCCAGGTCTTACATGTGGTAAGTCATGTACAAATAATAAACAGGCAGCTTGCACCCAAAATATTCATATAATCTAACAGTGTTAGTTTCCGTGGCAATTTTTATTTGACAGTAGCAGTTTTTCTAATGTATCTCAATCAATTTAAAATATCCAAAGTTTGATCTAAAGAAATAGCAATATAACCACCATAAAATGTTAAAAAACAGTGTAACGATTGAATTACCGCGGTTCATACCTTGATAGAAATGATTGATCTGTTGATCAGGATTTTCAACATTCTTCGCTTTTGGCCAAAAATAACTGGGGTCGTTGTTGTCTTCATACAGAGTGTGTCCAGTGTCATCGAAAAGATAATTCTCTGCAGACAATAACAATAGATAATATACCGGTCTGGCATTACTAGTTCATTTAGGATTTAGCTCAAAAATAGGTTTTGGGTTTTCGTTTCGAATTGTGGAATACATGTAATGCTCGCACACGCGGCTAGAAAGCAATGGTCAGATGTGACAACAAATACAGACCTACGAAATAGAAGCAGACAATAACTAGTTCAGTATGAGATTAAAGAAAGGACATGGAGGTGGATATGACACACTGTCAAACAAAATAATCCAACAAGTATAACTGGCATTTCTTGTTTGAAAGAAAGAAAGAAACAAAGAAAGAGAAATGTCAATAGACAACGGAAAAGTAACGGAAGTGACAGACACGGCCGCGCTTCGAATCCCGGTTCATTTCTTTGGAGTGCCAGTCACATCTGCCACTTTTGTATTGTCTATTGTCATACTTCTTTGTTATTGTTTGTTTGTTTGTTTCTTTATTTCTCTCTTTCTCTTTCTTTCTTTCTTTCTTTCTTTTATATCACTGCCTACTAGTTACTTGTTTTCGTTTATTATTTACTAATCACATGCCTCTGGTTTCCGTTGTTGTTTGTCACATAATTTCGGGTCGATCTCTTCTTCACTACAGCAGTAATCAGTTACATTTATTGTACGTACTGATTACCTGGAATTTCAGGAGGATCGACACATTTAATTATCTCTTATCAAACAGACATTTGGTATTTAAAATCATTAGACACTCCGACTTGGTGATAATTCATCACATTTGCTTGGCTCTTTACAGCTTTGCGGAGATTAAGGCAGGTAAAACCCATATGGGTCTGATCAGTTTTTGCATAGTTTTGTTTGCTCAAGCCGTGCCAGACGATAAAATTACTCGCCCGCAGACTGATTTTGTGCGCGCAAGCGACGTATAAAGAGATTACTTGTCTGTGCGACACATTTTGGACAGACATGAATGACATCATTTCCTGTCCATCTGTTTCAGATAATGGCATTAGAGGAAAGTAAGATGTTTGTGACAAAACGGGGCGGCCCATATCAATCTTTGTTTCACTCCGGCAGTATCGGTACATTTGTGGTACTGATTTTTATTATTTGCTCTCAATTGTTGCACTTTTCTTTCTTTCTTTCTTCGTTATTTTTCTGATAAGTAGCAGATATTTGATTTTATCAAAACACTCGACACTCCCTGTAGGTGATAATAATCACATTTGCTTGGCGCTGACCAGATTTGTTGGCTATAGGCGCGGCAGATTAACACGTACATCGGCCAACGCTATCGGCTTAATCACCGATAAGACATGGGTGCATGCATCACCAAAGCTTGGAAAAGGGGAGACAACTTACAGACAGACATGGATGACAAGATTACTTTAGATAAAAGTAAGATTGCTACATCTCGAACACATGGTCATATGCAGTTACCGGTGGGTTTGTAAGTTTGTACACAAGGGCATCGGACATTTTATTACCATATATGGGAGAGTTGACCTCTGCCTTACGTTCAAAATTATCCGATGTCGGAATATTTTGAAATTACCCCATAACCCGACCTGTTTGAATATGATCGGAGCGTTTATTTAACTCCATAACAAACGAAGGCGTGGGAAGGCAGGGAATATTTTGAATTACCCCACCTAAATATGCAGTTTTGAAACGATTGACGGGGGTTCGAAATAGAGGAACCAACAAATTCCTGATTGGATCCTGCCTAAATCGTAACAAACAACTGCGGGGGAGACGAAGTGCCATATAACCTGACACGTTTGCAGTTTTAAGACACTGTGAGAATCGCTTGCCAAGACAACAACCAGACCACCAGAGTTAGAATCATAGTTCCATTTATCAGACCAGACTTTGTCGGAGAATTTTGAAGGACTTAAACAGCCCAGGAAAACTCTATCATTTTAATAAGAAAAACCGGGATCTGAGGAATCTGGAACACGGAGTCAAAGTGGGAACGTATTGTTAAAGTAACGACCCCCAAGAACACGTGTAAAAGACATCTGCCAGTCCCTTAACCGGCGTCTCTGAGGAAACAGTCTGGGAGCCAAGATTGACGTAAGTTGTACATTTTACATTCTATATTTTTCATTACCAACATGTGAACTAATATGTATATATTGTCATGTGAAAATTAATATGTGAAAAGTGCAAGTGGATGTCCAAGTCATTTGAGGCTGGCAACCTCAGCGTATAGAATGAGGATTTCATGAACCACCACTGCAAGGGCTGGTGACAGATTTATTGCTAGTTTCTTAAGGAGAACCAACAGCATATGTAGTCCCAAGTTCCAAATGGAGCAGGGGTGGGGGAGATGGGGCGGAAGATGAAAGAAACGATGTTCATTCTAATTATAATATTTACATTTTCGCATCTCAAAAGATATCTTCTACGAACAATAAGACAATGGTAAGAGAACAGTTGGGCGACCACAGCTGAGGTTCAAAGATGTGTGCAAGAGGATATGAGGACACTGGACATGGATCCAGCAACATGGGAGGGTTAAGCTGCCGATTGCACTAAATCAAACCAGTGTAAATGTCTATGTAAACATATTCACTTTAAAAATTATAAAAGTTTTCAAGCTTTTCAACCAGTGTTGATGTAACTGAAAAAAATGTTCAATCTATATTGTGAACATTTTTCAACTAGTGTACATGTAAATGTAAACATATTCTATCTATACTATTAACCTTTTCATTTGAATGTAAAGTAAAATATAAAGCATTTCAATTTAAATGTAAAGAAAGTTTTCTCTCGAGGGATTAAGCTTAATTCTCATCGAGGGTAAAGTCTGAAGTAGATAGGAGGGTGGAATAGGAAGATGGGGACACATAAGTATGTGTCGGGAAACTCAATACTCAAAGGGTTTTGGTTTCTCTTCTTTTACGATAGTAGTGTAAATCAGGATGGGGACTTGAACGAGCTGAAATAAATCATTGCATACATCTTCATAAAAGGCGGCGGATCAGATATAAGTTAACAATTACCCTGCCCAACGCAGCATTGTTCTTGACTTCTGAATTATCTTATGAACATTACCTTGCGATAGAAGCATCATTATCCTTCTATCTACAGCTCTGCCAAGAGTAATCTTGCGCGAAGGTAGACACCTTTGAAGACCCATATTAGATACTCTTGAGTTTTGGCCAATGTTGGACCATTACTGCAAAGCAGGGGAGGCAATTCCGTGACAGCGTTAATGATAATGATACAGGTATCTGAGATACTAGGCGCAATAATGAGGTCATTATGAAAGATAACAATGATAGCAGTAATGATTGTGACACTAGTCTGTGATAGATAACAGTGACCATAATGATGATAACTGAATTAATGATGGTGATGGTTGTGAAACTAGTCTGTGATAGATAACAGTAACCATCATGATAAAAGCTGAATTAATGATGGTGATGATGATGATCATGATAGTGGTGACGATGATGATGATGATGTTGATGGTGATGATGATGATAGTGATGATGATGATGGGGTTGACGATGATGATGATGGTGTTAATGAAGATGATGATGAGACTGGTGATGATGATGATCAACATAATGATGATAAAAAACGACATTGACAAAAGCGATAGTGAAAGTGATAACGACGGTAGGTACCTCCGACGTGAATCATTGTGACCATGCAGGATAACGACACAGCTAAGGCCACGATTTTGAGTCTGGTGAGATACCTCATCTCTGCTGAGATAACATCAAACTGTTGAGATACATGACGGAACTACTTAACTGGTTGAAGTACATAATGAGATAAACAGTATAACAGACAGGTTAGACACACACACACAGACAGAAAGACAGTATTACAGACAGGCAAATTAGAGAAACAGATAGGCAGACACATGGAGCCATAGATAGGTAGGTAGGTAGGTAGGAAGGTAGGTAGGTAGATAGATAGATAGATAGATAGATAGATAGATAGATAGATAGATAGATAGATAGATAGATAGATAGATAGATAGATAGATAGATAGATAGATAGATAGATAGATAGATAGATAGATAGATAGATAGATAGATAGATAGATAGATAGATAGATAGACAGACAGACATTACAAACTTGACAAAATCTCCTACACACGTACAAGAATGTAAAGGTAGATAGATAGACAGTTATGTAGCAGTATTATGACTAAAACGTTGCTACAAAAATCAGTACGAGACCTGATAAAAAATCAAAACACACACGGAAGCCAGACAAATGAACGGACAGATTAACAGCATTATTGCAAGTATATGACACGTTACACCAAAGTTACAACCCATATGTGGTGGGTTGAACCAGGTATCCAATAATAAAAAGGATATTTCAAAGGCGATCACAAGAAAAATAAAAGCTCGCAGTAAAGGTCAGCAAGAACAAATAGAATTTTCACGTATGAAAACACTAGCAGATATACCCGGCGTTGCCCGGATAAAGTTACTGAACTTTTAATATATCACCTGGTTGCGGTAATTCTGAGCCACCATTATTATCTGAGCAACGAGGACTAATCCTCCACGGTTAATTCTCGGATTAACACAATGACAATTATACATCTCGCCTCCAGCATAACTACTCCAATCATGTTCTCCGTTGTACCTTTAACGGCCACACCTAATTCAATTATGTCCTCCACCATACCTCTCAACTCTAGCACATCTACTCCAATCATGTCCTCCATTGTATCTCTCACCCCCAGCCCATCCACTCCAATCATGTCCTCCATGATCCCTCTCACTCCTAGCACATCCACTCCAATCATGTCCCTCTATTGTCCCTTTTGTCTCCAGCAGATCTATTACAGTCATGTCCTCCATTGTACCTCCTACCTCCGGCATATCTACTCCATCATGTCCCTCCCATCGTCTCACTCCCACGTCATCTATCCCAATCATGGCCTTCACCATACCTTTCACCTCTAGCACATCTATTCCAATCGTTTCCTCCACTTCAGTTCCGTTAGTTTGAGGGAGACCAAAAGTATGTGGTCTCTCCACTACCATAGAAATAACCTTATCTTTGTGGTGAAGTGGGATGTTATAAATATTTATAGGGGACTTAGTGTACTGACTGAGATCAGCTGTGAAGGTATCTATATCTAATAAGAGTAGTGTATTATAGATAACCTTACTTGCTGCCACATATGTATACCTCAGTCAGAATTATTCTGGAATAGTGTGATGACTACGTTATATGTCTAGGGTATGTATATGATGAAGTGTAAGTCACAACAACAACAGA
This sequence comes from Oreohelix idahoensis, assembly GCA_024509875.1. NCBI lineage: Eukaryota > Metazoa > Mollusca > Gastropoda > Stylommatophora > Oreohelicidae > Oreohelix > Oreohelix idahoensis. Next base: position 87,132 of record JAMPIV010015392.1, on the reverse strand, counting down.
CAGATAAACAATTTAATTTATTCCACCACACTTGACAACACTGTGACACTCACATACATAAAACACTCTACGAGGATATCTTAAAGGAGTCACTGATAACTTTTCAAATAACAATATGTATTCAGTGCTGTCATGAATGTATATGTGTCCTGATTCAAATACAAAGGGAACCAGGAATCACAATCAATTTTAATTACAAGTTATATGTACAGAATTTATTAATATGAATCTTGTAGTGACATATATTATTAATAGTATCCTATGTGTGTCAGTTGTGTAGTAGTAATAGGAGGTAATACTGGTTTTGTTTTGTTCAAGCTCTGTTGGTATTTGTCATCATGACTTCAATAGTTTGTTTCTATTGGAACTAGTATTGGAGATGTTCTCAGTTCCTGGTATTAAAACAATTAAATTCCCCTCTTAATTTTATTTTACAATGTCATTTTCAGATGGGGTACATAATGTTGAGCTCCATGGCCACACTCTCTTATCTTTCGTGATGACTGCAGTAAAAGACTCCTCTGCTCGATTACTTTAATGAGTTCTGGAGCCACCCCACTGGTTGCTATATGGACCAAGGAGTATGCTGTCCACCTCTGGCTTCAGCAAAGCTCTGACCAGGTGCTGCTCAATAACTTTAAGACCACGGTCCCTGAAACAAGAAGGTTGTACCTTCTACGGCAGAACTAATTTATACTCTATTTCTACACTGAGCACAATACATCACAAACATTGAGTTCAGAGCGTTAGGCCAACTGTCAGCTTCATCTGAAATACTTTATACCAGTATTTCCCTCCCTAATGGTTACTACGCCTCTGCAATTCCAGCATTATTTCTTTCTAGTCAATAATCTAGGTGTCAGTGTACTGTTTGGCCATTCCATGCAGTTTTACTTTCCTCCGACACCTTCTGTTCAGGCTGGAGCACTATAGGCTTTACATCATGTTCGCTACTGAACTACACATATATACAGACATAAATTATCAATTTACATTCAATTTTCATTAAAAGATATTGAATATTTCAAGCTTACCACAATTCATGGAAATAATAAACAATTTCGTTGACTGGCAATGAATATAGCACAACTCCGATCTGCCGATGTCCCAGGCTTTATTTTATAAAAAATATACACTGGTGCTCAACGCACTGCTTCTTAGTAGGTTTATTACAAGATGTGGCAAGGAACAGACGCTCTGAATTGAGTATACTCGCAGCTCTACCCAATCAAACCATGTCTACACATCTTTTCAAAAAAGTACCCCTTTTCACGTTTCCCCTGACAACACAAGATAGTATTTATAGCCCGACCAATCGTGTTTAGTCTTACATTTGTTGCGCTCCAATCAAATAGGAGTTAACATGGTAGGCTATTTCCGTAACGTAATGTTTTTTCAAACACGTTATAAAAAAATTTTATGAGCAGAAATGATTTCATGCTGTCAGGCACTCCCACTATTTTATTTTGGCCATAACTTGGTAATTCCTAGACTATTTGCGTAACGTTTTACATATTCTTTGTCAGCAAACCCTAAGGAACCCAAATATACGAATTTAATGGAGCCAATATGCATTTTCTTCTAGGATAGTCGTGCTGTTACTACCTTCTCACTTCCAAACTTGAGGGTGTCTGGGTACTGTCATGTTTTCAAACGTAAACCGGTATAATGTCATAATTCCCAATAAGCGTTTTTCAGGATTTTAAAACCTAACTCTGGTATGGGTAGTGAATTTTATCACTGTCGATTTGAAATAAAGTTAGTGCATGTGGCCTTACACGCGTGATGGCAGCAATTGTGTATCGCGCGACGCGTGTTTAGTGTTGCATGTGTCCTTGCTTTCTGCCTCTCCCTTCTCTCTATCCTTTAGTCCATCTGTCTTTTAGTTACGCCGTGTATGGAATGAATGAAATATTAAATCTAGGTCCTTGATCAGCTTGCGTATCTCAAGGTTTTTCCAAGAAATACAGTACACGTTTCATTGAAGAAAGCGGGTAATAATACAGTAGGCTTTTACTATCAACGTGAAAGCGTTACAATTTGCAGACGAAGTAGAAAACAAGGGGGATTTCGAGTACAGTCATTGTGACAGCACTGTTTCTTTTACCATTTCTCTTTTCTTTTATTAAATTTATTTGTTAGGCTTTACATTTACCTTTTAATTTATATATGTGGATTAGAATATTCCACGACATCTCCCTTCTTAAAACAGACATTATATGTCAGTCCTTTATTCTATATACACATAGAGAAATTTATTATTATTTCTGGGGTTTACGGTGATTCTCATCACACGGATGGCGGCTTAAAAAATCCGCTCCCAAATTGGTTTTTCCAGATATATACTCAATGCTAAAATTATATGGAGCCAAAAGTAAGGACCATCGGAGTAACCTAGAGTTCTCATGCCTAGCCTGGGCTAGAAACGATAAAGGTTTGTGATCCGTTTGCAACTTAAATGCCTTCCCATACAGATAAATATTGAATTTCTTTATTGCCCATATTACTGCAAGACATTCTTTTTCGCTAGTTGAGTAGTTGATTTCAGCTTTATTCAACTTTCTGCTAGCATATGCCACTGGGCTTAATTCCCCCTCCAATGCATCTGATTTCTGTAGTAGAGTTGCACCTAACCCAATATTACTGGCATCCGTCCTTACTAAGAATTCTTGACTTAAGTCAGGTAATTTCAAAATAGGTTTACTTGTGAGCTTTTCCTTCAATTCTTGGTAAGCCATTTCACATTGTGGTGTCCATGTAATGCGATCTGGATGTCCTTTACGTGTCAAATCAGTTAACGGTGCACATATGGAATTAAAGTTTTTGATATACTTCTGGTAGAAACCACATAATGAGACAAAGGATCTCACGTCCTTCTTGGTTTGTGGTCTCGGGGCTTTCTTTAGTTTCTCTAAATTCTTTGGGTCAGGGGTCATGTTTCCCTGATAAACTGTGTGTCCCAAAAATTCCAATTCTTTACATCCAACGCAACATTTGGTTGGTCGGGCTGTTAAATTTGCTTCCCTAAGTCGATTAAACAGCATATTCAGAGAGTTAATGTGTTCCTCAAATGTTTCTGTTGCTATAAGGATATCATCCATGAAATTTGTTATACATGGATTATTCAGAGGGTCCAATAATTTTCTCATCATTCTAGAGAAGACACTAGGCGCATTCTTCAATCCAAATGGCAATCTATTAAACTCATAGTGTCCTTCTGAGGTACTAAAAGCTAGGTATGGTCTAACCTCAGGCTTTACTGGAATCTGATAGTATCCTTTACTCAGATCCACTTTTGAGAAATATTTTGCTTTATTTAGTCTGGCAAACAGCTGATTTGTATCCGGCAATGGATCCACCTGTCCTTCTGTAATAGCATTCAGTCTCCTGTAATCTATACAGAGTCTATGTTCTCCAGAGGGCTTCCTTAAGAGTACAACACCGGAACTATATGAGGATTCACTGTGTGAAATAATTCCTTCCTTCAACAGATAGTCTATCTCTTCCTTCAAAGCTTTCTCCTTAGCAAACGGAATGGAATATGGTTTCATACAGACAGGTGTGGGGTCTATCAGTTTCATATCATATTCCAATAGGTTTGTATGCCCTGGTCGGTCTGTTAACACCTCTGCATGATTATTTAGAACCTGTTGCACTCTCTCTTTCTGAGTTTTCGTTAAATGTGTACTGATTTTCACCTGTGCTGCTGTCTCACAGGGGTGTAATGGATATTCAAATGATGAAAGTGGTTCCTTTTTCATCTCCATGGCGATGGACAAGGTCAACAAGTGTGTCTCTTCCTGATGTTCTCTTTCCAAATATTTCTTCAGGAGATTCACATGATAGATTTTTTCTTTCCCCTTCTTATCTATCTTATAATTTGTTCTAGACACCTTCTCTAAAACTGTATATGGACCTTGCCATCCAATCTGTAACTTATTCTGACTCCCGGGGAGAAGAAGCAGTACCTTCTCTCCCACAGCCAAATCTCTGTCTTTCGCCTTCCTGTTATAATAGGCAGCATGTTTCTTCCTGGCTTGTTTCAAATTTTCATTGGCAAGTTTCCAGCCAGTTTTTAAACGAGTGGTCAGCTCATTCACATATTGGTATGAAGATGTAATGTTTTCCTCTGCCTTTTCATCAGTCCACGTTCTTAACAACCAACGGGCTGATCACCCGTTTGCCAGTCACTTCGATTACGGAAACAACAGCAAATGGATTGATTTGCCGTTACCCTAAAGACGCCATTAGGCGTGATGGGAAACAATGGCAAAGAAAACCTATCTGCTGTTGCCCTAAGACGCCACTAGGCGTAATGGCCACTGACTGCTTTGACGGTCGGTGGCTAAGGATGGAAGAAGAAGAAGAAGACGTTCTTAACAAAGCTACATATGGACCTTTAATTTTGTGGACCTATTTGTCCATGCACCGGTATGGTCTCTTCCACTCGAAGCTCTATAGTGATGATTTTTCTTCCCAGAATTATCATGCATAAAACGACCGCTACCAATTTTTCTTTTGGGACTTTCTCCCCACTTAAAATTCTTGAGGAGAGATTTCCTCTCTACATCCTCTTCCTCCAGTTTGTTTAAGTCCGATTGAGGGATTTTCGGCTTATCCTGGGGTAAGACATCTTTTTGCACTCTCCGCATAGTGGCCATTGTAAAACAGTTAAGTGAAGCTTGTCCGTGAAAAGGGGCTTCCCATTCCATTTGGTCCACTTTATCAAATCTATTTTTCTTTTTATTATCAGGCCTAATTTTGCCCCGTGGCGTGTCCAGGTCCTGATCAATGTTCCCACTTGTGGGTGTTCCCTCATGTGCTATGCTACACCTTTCTACAAAATTCTCAATGTCCCATCTTGCTTTGGGCCAATAATAATTGTGAGCCACCTTTTGAATGATGGTACCTATCTTCTCATGGTCCCCATCTGGTTTCACATGTAGGCTCCTTATTAAGTCTGCCCTATATCTTTTAGGAAGTACAAGCTGTCCCTGACCTTTGGATCTAGCTCCAGTCTTCCTATACATCAACTTGTTTTTCATGTAAAAATCTCCCTTGCCTGGAGTTGTATGACAAGTTGACAATTTTCTGAAACAAGGCTTGAGTGTTTTATCCCCAGCCTGTGCCTTCCTCATCTCTTCTGGAGTGGTATCCAACATAATATCCTCCTCCTGTCTTGAGGTCGACCTGACCTGAAGGGTGGCCATATACACAGGTTTCCTTCTGCAATAGTCAGTGTCATGATTGTTCATCTTACAATTCTTACACCACCTTTTTCCTTGGTTGAAAGATTTTCTTTCATCATATTTCCTTTCATCGAATTGTGGGAATTTATTTTTATTTTCATACCGTGGCCTATCAAACTGGTGCTTACCTTTGTTTTGATCCCTAGGATCAAATTTATTAAAGTTCTGTGGTGCCCTAAAGTTATCCACCTGTTTCTTTTTATTACCTGTTACCTCTGCTTGGGCTGCTTGATACCTTTCAGCAACATTTAGCAACTCACCCAGCCTCTCTGCACCTTGTTCCATGAGAAACTTTCTCAGGTCTGGAGCCATGGACTCTCTTAATTGCTCTATAAGGACCATTTCCTTAAGATCTTGGGTTTTCCCCAGAGAAGTCCATTTCTCCAAGTATGTCTCTATTCGTGCAGAGAACTGGTGATAGGTTTCACCTGACAGTAGTTTAGCATTCCTAAATTTTTTCCTATAAAATTCTGCATTCTTTTCATATCTTAACAAAAGAGCCTGCTTTAGCATGTCTTAATTTTCCTGATCACTTCTGCTCATTTTTGCAAAAACTTCATAAGCTGCCCCACGAAGTCCCTGAGATAACTTTAAGCTCCACCTTTCTCTCTCTAACCCATATGTGGTAGCTAATAGTTCATACCTATTTAGATAGCTCTCTATATCATCTTCTTTCTCAACAAAATGATCTAAATGAAAATTCATAGCTGAGGTTGAGGCTCCCTGGCTAGCAGTGGCATCAGAGGCAAAGGGACTGGCACCATTTTCAGGAGCATGGCCTTGAAACTCAAACTCCCTTAGTCGTAACTCATGTTCCCTTTGTAATCTCTTCTCCTCCTTTTCTGCTTCCCTCTCTGCAGTCAATCTTCTTTCTTCTGCTTCCAATTTCTTAGCCTCTTTGTCAGCCTCAATCTGCAACCTCTTAGTCTCAGCCTCTAATTTTCTTTCGGCCTCTTTTTCTAATCTTCTTTCTTCCCGTTCAATATATTTGTCACATTCAGCAGTGACATAAGAAATCATAATTTGCCCGTCCATTCCTAACTCTTTCGCAGTCTGTACAGCAGCAGATCGAAATTTTGCCAGGTCGGCCATTGTCTAACAGATAAATGTCTAAAATATGTAACTAAACAATTTTATCTATGACTAATTAACTCAGGACAACACAGGCACTGTGAGCTCAACCTTATTTATTTTCACCCAAGGATACCTTTTAATTCTTATTATTCCCTGAAGTGAATTACCCCCAATATTTGTAATAGGGAAAGGTTCAAAATCCCGAGAGCGAGACCCCAATATATGTGGTGAAGTGGGATGTTATAAATATTTATAGGGGACTTAGTGTACTGACTGAGATCAGCTGTGAAGGTATCTATATCTAATAAGAGTAGTGTATTATAGATAACCTTACTTGCTGCCACATATGTATACCTCAGTCAGAATTATTCTGGAATAGTGTGATGACTACGTTATATGTCTAGGGTATGTATATGATGAAGTGTAAGTCACAACAACAACAGACAGATAAACAATTTAATTTATTCCACCACACTTGACAACACTGTGACACTCACATACATAAAACACTCTACGAGGATATCTTAAAGGAGTCACTGATAACTTTTCAAATAACAATATGTATTCAGTGCTGTCATGAATGTATATGTGTCCTGATTCAAATACAAAGGGAACCAGGAATCACAATCAATTTTAATTACAAGTTATATGTACAGAATTTATTAATATGAATCTTGTAGTGACATATATTATTAATAGTATCCTATGTGTGTCAGTTGTGTAGTAGAAATAGGAGGTAATACTGGTTTTGTTTTGTTCAAGCTCTGTTGGTATTTGTCATCATGACTTCAATAGTTTGTTTCTATTGGAACTAGTATTGGAGATGTTCTCAGTTCCTGGTATTAAAACAATTAAATTCCCCTCTTAATTTTATTTTACAATGTCATTTTTAAGATGGGGTACATAATGTTGAGCTCCATGGCCACACTCTCTTATCTTTCGTGATGACTGCAGTAAAAGACTCCTCTGCTCGATTACTTTAATGAGTTCTGGAGCCACCCCACTGGTTGCTATATGGACCAAGGAGTATGCTGTCCACCTCTGGCTTCAGCAAAGCTCTGACCAGGTGCTGCTCAATAACTTTAAGACCACGGTCCCTGAAACAAGAAGGTTGTACCTTCTACGTCAGAACTAATTTATACTCTATTTCTACACTGAGCACAATACATCACAAACATTGAGTTCAGAGCGTTAGGCCAACTGTCAGCTTCATCTGAAATACTTTATACCAGTATTTCCCTCCCTAATGGTTACTACGCCTCTGCAATTCCAGCATTATTTCTTTCTAGTCAATAATCTAGGTGTCAGTGTACTGTTTGGCCATTCCATGCAGTTTTACTTTCCTCCGACACCTTCTGTTCAGGCTGGAGCACTATAGGCTTTACATCATGTTCGCTACTGAACTACACATATATACAGACATAAATTATCAATTTACATTCAATTTTCATTAAAAGATATTGAATATTTCAAGCTTACCACAATTCATGGAAATAATAAACAGTTTCGTTGACTGGCAATGAGTATAGCACAACTCCGATCTGCCGATGTCCCAGGCTTTATTTTATAAAAAAAAATATACACTGGTGCTCAACGCACTGCTTCTTAGTAGGTTTATTACAAGATGTGGCAAGGAACAGACGCTCTGAATTGAGTATATTCGCAGCTCTACCCAATCAAACCATGTCTACACATCTTTTCAAAAAAGTACCCCTTTTCACGTTTCCCCTGACAACACAAGATAGTATTTATAGCCCGACCAATCGTGTTTAGTCTTACATTTGTTGCGCTCCAATCAAATAGGAGTTAACATGGTAGGCTATTTCCGTAACGTAATGTTTTTTCAAACACGTTATAAAAAAAATTTTATGAGCAGAAATGATTTCATGCTGTCAGGCACCCCCACTATTTTATTTTGGCCATAACTTGGTAATTCCTAGACTATTTGCGTAACGTTTTACATATTCTTTGTCAGCAAACCCTAAGGAACCCAAATATACGAATTTAATGGAGCCAATATGCATTTTCTTCTAGGATAGTCGTGCTGTTACTACCTTCTCACTTCCAAACTTGAGGGTGTCTGGGTACTGTCATGTTTTCAAACGTAAACCGGTATAATGTCATAATTCCCAATAAGCGTTTTTCAGGATTTTAAAACCTAACTCTGGTATGGGTAGTGAATTTTATCACTGTCGATTTGAAATAAAGTTAGTGCATGTGGCCTTACACGCGTGATGGCAGCAATTGTGTATCGCGCGACGCGTGTTTAGTGTTGCATGTGTCCTTGCTTTCTGCCTCTCCCTTCTCTCTATCCTTTAGTCCATCTGTCTTTTAGTTACGCCGTGTATGGAATGAATGAAATATTAAATCTAGGTCCTTGATCAGCTTGCGTATCTCAAGGTTTTTCCAAGAAATACAGTACACGTTTCATTGAAGAAAGCGGGTAATAATACAGTAGGCTTTTACTATCAACGTGAAAGCGTTACAATTTGCAGACGAAGTAGAAAACAAGGGGGATTTCGAGTACAGTCATTGTGACAGCACTGTTTCTTTTACCATTTCTCTTTTCTTTTATTAAATTTATTTGTTAGGCTTTACATTTACCTTTTAATTTATATATGTGGATTAGAATATTCCACGACAATCTTCTATGACAATTAAAGCTGTATTGTAAATTCCATCACTGTAACCAATTTCCACTTCATGGTATATTAACTGAGCCTGATGTTTAAAATCTTCTGTAAGATCATCTCTGTATTTCATCCTTATTGCAAGTGGGTCAACAACTCCACAGGTTCCAAGTAGAATATCATCTGATGTTTCTTGCTGCATGCGATAATGAAGACTCTAAAAGTAGACGAACCAAAAAAACTGCGACCCCTGATCTTGTTGAATCCGTTTGTTTTAAATGGGAAATCCATTTATATATTGACCATAAATTAATGTTAAGGGCAACAAAACAATTAATGTCTTTCATTACCAAAAACATTGTTGCGTCCCCTGTTTCTGTTGGGGACAAACCGACAGACGTTCAAAAATACAGTTAGATAAACCTGGCCACCTTCCACTCTTTACATCGTGCGCTATTTGAACATGAAATTGTCCATGTACAGAGCCATGTCCCATCAAACTGAAGAGCAGTAATCAAAGGTTAAAAACGATAGGCCTCGAGACAACTGGACCAAAGAAAGGAAAACCTGGCAGAACTAAAATGCGCATGGTAAATCATCCTATGGTAAATCATCCTTTGGTAAATCATCCTTTAAGAGACAGCTGTAGTGGTCACACTTTTGGTTTTCCTTATATTTCATTGTCTCGTTAATTCTCGTGGGTCTCTGACAAGTTAAAGTCAGAACAAAGCTTCCGCTCCCTCAAGCATGTCGTAAGTGATGACAAATACGAAGTTTTGCATGAGACTGGCAATCTCATCATGTCAAACAAATTACTACAGAAACTACAGCTGTAGTGCAGACACCATCAGCAGTTGTGGCCCTAGCTCCATTTGGAACATAAAGACAAAGTAAGGAAGATTACATGTGACTGGCATTAAAATATCCAACCTGTTTAATGAGCGTTACAGTAGTTACAGCGCTGGTCTCTCGTGGCAAAGGTGCCGGGTTGGATTCACAGTATCGACACGCTCCAGCTTACCCAGCTGTAAATGGGTACTTGAGTTTGCTCTTGAGTTAGGGAAGGAAAAGATAACGAGGAAGGGAACTGGTTCCCCCCCCCCCCCCTAGATGCTGGACCTAGTACAGTGAAGTCTCGAACACTTCACCCCCCTAGAGCAGTATCTGCTATGGGACAACCTTTTTACCTGTTTAAGACACCTTGACGCCTACCTTGTGAACTCACCTGGACGCCTACCTTGCCAGCGAGAGGTTACAAGCCATAGTTGGACCAGAAATAAAATCCTTACATCCGCTTATCGCTGTTATAGGACGAAGTTCTTGTATTCGTAACGTGAGACATCTTCTATGACCTTTAACTTAGTGAGACTCACGTAGCGCCTGTTTCCGTGACCATACGGTTTATTGCAGCCATATGGGGGAGAGGCGGTACCAAAATTAACTTTGCTCTTCAACTTACATCTTCCTTTTAAAAAATTCTTATTAACATCTGAATTGTCATTCTGTGTGTATCACGTAAGACAAAGGTTCTCATATTTTTGTTTAAGGACATGGATACTGGTTACGATAGTTGAGAACCCCAATTTATGTCTCCAGAACAATTAATCTTCAGGCTATTTTCAATCCTATATGAACACAAACCACTCCACCAATTGGAACACTAGCAGAAAGCCTGTACCACAGCGCTTCTCATTCTCTTGTAGTGGTGGTCTCTGTACCAATGTGATTTCCATGATAAAACTGCTTGCCCTACACATAACTTTATATTAGTAGCCTATTAGACCATGCATGAGGGAGGATTATTCACTATTTTTTTTTGTCTCCTTAGAGACCAATGTGAGCCACCCAGGCTGGTAGGTGTTGGTTATAACTGAAAACGTGAAAGATAAATTGCTGACACAGTTGTCCTGAACGATGGAGATACAAGAAATACACTTAATAAGATTGTTAACAAGAAATATGTCTACTTGCGTAATATGACGTAGACGTGCTGGCTTTGCCGTGTGTTGGTAATTAAGATATTTCATTATCTGAATCAACAAATCATATGAGAATGCTGGCAATATGTAACACATCGTAGATGCTAGCCGCAATTCTTTACAAACTTTATAGTGTTGTCAACTTATTATAGAACAATATTCCGAATTCCAAGCAAATAATGAAAAGCAAATGATTTAGTTTCCGTGTTGCATTAAATCGTGTGACTTCTACAGATAGCTCACACACCCAAAAAAAAAAAAAAAACGGTACCGTATTTAAAACGAGAAGGGGGAAAAAAGTTGGATTTATGAGAATAGTGTATGGACTGGGTCCCGACTACGATGGTTTGACTATGTCTGCAGAATGGGAGAAGATCGGCTACCACGGCAAAAATGGGACACTAAGAAACCAGGATCAAGACCTCCAGGACGACCCAGAGTTCACTGGGAGTACAACATTAGACAATCTCTGAAGGGCCGAGAACTAGATTGGAACCAGGCCAGGAAGAATACAGCCGATAGGATAGTGTGGCGCTCTCTTTGACAAACCTCTACACCCCAAGGCAGAAGAGGAACGACTAAGTAAGTATTTTTATTAGCTGGGGAAATAAGGCTTTGAAATTAAAGCCATGATAATCCAGTAAAATGTCTTTTATGTTGATCTAGTTTAGAGTGGTTAGAGTGCTGGTCTCCCGAGTCAAAGATGTCAGGTTCGAATCACGGTACCGACACGCTCCAGTTTACCCAGCTGTAAATGGGTACCTGACTTTGAATTATGGAAGGAAACATCAGCGAGGAAGAGAACTGGTCACTCCACCTCTAAATGCTGGACCTAGTTTGGTGAAGTATCTAACACTTCACTCCCCTACGTCAGTATTCGCTATGGGACTATCTTGACCTTTTTTTTTTAGTTGAGACCAAATCTGAAATTGGTCGACACATTTCTGTCACGTGTCGTATAAGCAAAAATGTATTGAAATTAGTCCATTAAGAATTATTTCTTGCGACAGACAGACAGATAAACAGACTGACGGAGCGAAATGAATAGCACTTTTTTCTGCCTTGTTTTGGCATATCATGTACAAGATGGCTTGACTTGAATTTGCTGAAGGGACATGCTCCTTAGGAAGAGGAAAGCTAACGATTACTAAAAGTCATCTTATGACACGATCTTCTAGAATACTTGGTGTCCTAATAACGTTGACTTTCGGAATGTAACTCCGTTTTATATTACGCCTTTCATGTCCACGAGATGCTCACATTTCTCCACGCCTGACATGTTGTAACTGTCGGGTTCAGATCCTGCTAAACGTTATTTTTAGATTTCTGAGCAACAGACACGACACAAGTCTGCAACAGACACGTGACAACAGTCTGTAACAGACACGACCAAAATTTGCAACTGACACGTGACAAAAGTCTGCAATAGACACGTCACAAAAGTCTGCAACAGACACGACCAACATTTGCAACTGACACGTGACAAAAGTCTGCAATAGACACGTCACAAAAGTCTGCAACAGACACGTGACAAAAGTCTGCAACAAACACGACAAAAGTCTGCAACAGACACGTGACAAAAGTCTGCAACAGACACGACAAAAGTCTGCAACAGACACGTGACACAAGTCTGCAACAGACACGACAAAAGTATGCAACAGTGTGACGAAATGGTCGACCTCTTCACGATCTTTGTTCATCTTCGGCAGTATCGGTACATTTGTGGTACTGATTTTTATTATGTGCTCTCAAGTATCGCACTTTTCTTTCTTTCTTTCGTCGTTATTTTTCTGCTAAGTAGCAGATATTTGATTTTATCAAATCATTCGACACTCCTCTCTGTGATGTCACCTGTTTGTTACCCGGTCATCCTGGCTTGCAAGAGCAGCAGAGATAAGATAGTCACCGGCGTGTTCAGATTGAACCGCTGATAAGACGACTCGGTTGATAACCCAGATGGGCAGACAAAGAGTTTTGCGTACTCATACGACAGATAACGAGATTACTGTCTGTGTGACACATGTGGGCAGACAAGCGTGACATAATCGCTTCCGGGCCGACTGGTTATGACAACATTACTTTCTAATAAAGTAATAAGTATTACAGCTTACACATGTTGTCACGTGAGTCCCCGATCTGTCTGTAAGTTTGTACACAAGGGCATCGGACATCATATTACCATATATGGGAGACGTGACCTTTACAACATTTTTTCACGTCGGAAATATTTTGACAGTACAACACCTGACCTCTTTGAATATGATTGGAGCGGTTATTTAACTCCATAACAAACGAAGGCGTTGGAAGATAGGAATATAGTCTGACCATTTCGCAGTTTTATTTCACTGTGAATTTCACGCTCGCCAAGACAGCATCGGACCTCACCAGAGTGAAGACTAGATTCATAATTCGTTTTTTTAACCGGACCTTTTATTGGAGAACCAAAGCGCAGGAAAACTTCTACATTTTAATAAGGAATACCGGGACTAGGAAACTGAAGAAAGACACGGAGTCAGAGGGAATTGAAGTTAAAATTTACGACCCCCAGTACACGGGAAAGAAGGCAGCTGCCAGTGCCTTTTTTTAAAGTCCTCTGAGAAAAAACGTCTGTGAGCCAAGATTGGCGTAAGTAGTGCATTTTTCATTCTATATTTTATTACTAACATGTTAACTAACATATATATGTATATATTATCATGTGAAGTTTAATGTTTGAAAATTGCAACAGGACGCCCAAGTCATTTGAGGCTGGCAACCTCAGTATCTTGAATGGTGATTCATGAACCACCACCGCAAAGCTGTTGATTGCTTTATTGATAGTTTCGTAAAGAGAACTAAAGGCATAAAGTAGTTCCAGGTTCCATATGGAGCTGGGAGGGAAAGATGAAAGAAATGATGTACATTCTAAGAATAATACTTACAGTTTCAAAGCTTTTCACTCAGGGTAAATGTAAACGAAAAAACATATTCATGTTAGAATTAATAGAAGTGTCAAACTTTTCAACAGGTGTAAATATAAAGGAAACATAAATGAATTTATATTGTGAACACTTTTCAAACAGTGGAGATGTAAATGTAAAACATATTATATCTGTACGTTTAACCTTTTCATTTAAATGTAATGTAAAGCTAAAACTATTCAGTTTAAATGTAAAGGAAGTTTTATCCCGAGGGATTAAGTTTAATTCTCATCGAGGGTAAATTCTGGCATGGGATGGTAGAATAGAAGAGGGGGGCACATAACTATGTGTCGGAAAACGCCATACTCAGAAGAGCGTTTCGTTTCTATTTCTATTACCAATTATTGGTGGTACCAGCAAAAAGGACAATTTCTGGGACAAGAAGGGACGAGTGGTTACGCTTTAAGACGGAAAACCAGCTTTGAAGACGCTCCTAGACTTTCCTGGGAAACGAGCTTCACCCTACGAACCTTGACAAGAGACGAGTGAACGCAGTGTACAGAAAACCAGCTCATCAGGAGGAGGAGGATCAGAATCGTCACTAGCAGCTAAGTTAACCCATATGCTGCCACTTGAACCTCTTATCAAAAACCAGCACCCGAGTGATGAAAACTTTATTTTGTAATTGACTATTATTCCTTTCTTTTAAACCGTTAAACTTAAAGTGATTATTAAATTCTGTTATTTGTAATTATACCAATTTAACTTCGATTCAATCATTTTAAATGTACTAAATGTTTGTCTCAGTCAAAGTTACTAAACACACACTCTAAACAGAGTTTTATAATAATAATAATAATTCCACTGATTAACTCAGCGGTGGGGACTTAACGAGCTAGAATAAACCATTGCTTAAATTCTTCATAAAAGTTGTCAGCAGATTACAGAATTAACGTGCTCAGCAACCGCAAGCATTGTTTTCGCTTATTTGAATATGTTATGAAGACTCCCATGTGATAGAAGCTTTACTATTCTTCTATCTACATTTATGCCAAGAGTAATCTTGTGTAAAGATAGACTCCATTGAAGCCTATAATAGATACTCTTGAGTTTTGGCCCCTGTCGGACCACTACTGCAAAGCAGGGGAGGCAATATCGTCACAAACAGACACATGCCACAAGTCTGCAACAGACACGACAAAAGTCTGCAACAGACACGACAAACGCCTGCAACAGACACGACAAAAGTCTGCAACAGACACGACAAAAGTCTGCTTTTCCCTTTAAGTGTTCCTTATGGAGCATAGAACCACACCACAGCTGGTCCCCTCAAAACATGTATATACTAACGCAGTAATAGTTTCTGCAGCATACTTTACATGATAAGGTAGCCAACCTCACACACAGCCACCTACGACATACCTAAATGAGCAGTAGTCATCATCTTTAGGTCTTTTCTCCGAGATCCACGCGGAGCACATGAACACTTCAAGGCAGATAACACTGACATATTCTGATGAAATTAACGACGACCAGAAAGTAGGAGGAGGTGCATTGAAGTAGAGGATTCGATGAGAGTACTTCAATTTTGAATATACCGTAGAAGTGAACGAATGAAGGTTACAACAACAAGTCTTGAGTACTGGAAGTATGTCGTAACTGGCCAATGAGCTCGCGTAAGTTCAATGTGTTAACTAACTGATTGGTTGATTTATTTTATTAATATTGGGTAGTTACTCTGACATTCCTCCATTATTAAAACGTCAAAGTAAAGACATTCACGTATCAGATACTGCCATAGAGTAGGGAAGTGTTAGAGACTTCACCACACTAGGTCCAGTTTTGTGAGACGGGTGACCAGGTCCCATCCTCGCTGCCTTTGCCTTTACTAACTCAAGAGTGAAATCATGTACCCATTTACAGGTGGGTGGATTGGAGCGTGACGCTGCCAATTTCGATCTTGAAGCTCTAACTTTGCCACTGAGAAACAAGAGCTCTAACTGCACAGCCAATCGGATTGAAACACATTAAAACACAGCTGTATGTATAATGAAAATAAAAAACACGTTACCTGTAAAAATGAAAACACGTCGAAAAATGTAGTCTTCTGTTAGCTTGACAAAATTATTTGTCACTGAAATGTAAGCTTATCACTTTCCTTGCCTGTTTTATTACATCTATTCAAAACGTTGTTATCTCCTACTGACTTGTTTCAAAGTGTACAATTCTCTGACAGAAATTATCCAATAAATAACAGTTATGCTGAACCAGAGATCGACAGTTGAAGTGACAAACCTTATCTGGAGTTCCAGCGTTATAAATATTAAACGGATCAGAAAGTCTTATCTGAGCTGTCACCAAAATGGTAGTCTGTAAACTTTCTATCTGGGCTTCTGAAATATCGGGTGTCCTTGTTTTTTGTTTTTCGTTCAAACGTCTTTCTCTTTTCTTGTCTAGATGTATATTATCTCTTGTGAGTAGTTATATTCTGTATGTTTGTCGTTTCAAGAGTCGCCCTAAAAGTTATATCTCACTTTAAACAAAAACTATTTTATGGCACTAAAATAAAATGGTATTACTTATTCTGGTGCTTGCATTCTTCTGTCTTTGGTTTATAATCAAGCCGTTGAAGCATTTGATGCATATTAGATATTCCAACAGTCATTTTTTTGTTTCCACCCCAGTCCTTTTTTTTTATTTCTTAGAGAATTTTGAATCTACAAGATATTTATGATAAGATACAAGTACAGGATGCTTAAAGTATGTTACGTGTACAAGATTCTTACAGTAGGATATATGTAAACAATGATACGGCAGGATACATGTGTGACAAGAGGTTTTGATGTTAATAGAATTAAAGGTTAACAAGGTGAGGTCAAGCTATGTAAGTTCCCTGAGTAAGAATGGTGATGATGAATTCTCAGGGTCTCTATCCGCTACCTCTTCTGATCTCACTCAGTGTAAAGTATTTCTTGTGATGTCAGGTGGCTAAGTGTCTAGGGTAATGTATGTACTATATTAAATGAATAAATTCAACTAGAACTGTAACTCAACAAAATGTAAGTAAGTAAGACTGGTGGTAACGTTTATATATATATATATATATATATATATATATATATATATATATATATATATATATATATATATATATATATATATATATCATCATCATCATCTCAGCCCGTAACCCGTCATGGGTCGTAGGGGTGCCATGGTGGAAGCATCAGCAGACAGGGTCCTCCACTGCTCTCTATCCTCAGCAATGCGTACAAGTGTGGAAAAACCGTGTCCTGCCCATTCTTTGATGTTATCAGCCCAGGATTTTCTCTGCCTTCCTCTTCTCCGTTTACCTTCGACTGTTCCCTGAAGGATCGTTTTCGAAAGGGAGTCATGACGAGTTACATGCCCAAACCAGGCAAGCTTTCGACGTTTCACTATTGACAAAAGTGGTTCTTGGTGGCCTGCATAGGTGTTTATCTTCTCTCTAACATAGACATTTGTTTTGTGCTCTTTATAGCAAATGCGCAAAATTCTTCTATAACATTTATGCTGGAAAGCCTGAATCCTTCGCTCCGTATCTGCAGTGAGTGTCCAGCCCTCACACCCATACAAGAGAATAGATAATACAAGTGATTTGTATAATTTGATCTTCACAGGAAAACTGATGTTACTTTTCCAGATCACATTCAACCTTGTCATGGCAGCTGAGGCCATCTCAAGTCTTGTCTTGATTTCTTTACTTGATCTCCCATCACTACATATAGTGGACCCGAGATATTTAAAGGTGTTAACTTCTTCTAACGTTTGCCCATTTAACGTAATGTTGGTCGGAACATGTTTCTTATGGCTATTCACCAATATCTTGCTTTTTTCTATATTAATTTCCATCCCATACGTTCTTGTTACTTTCTCCAGTCTAGAGGTAAGGTCTTGCAGTTCTGATTCTGATCCAGCTATCAGATCAATATCATCAGCAAAACGTAGGTTGCACAGAGGTCGGCCTCCAATCGATATGGTTGATTTATAATCGTAGAGAGCCTCCTGCATAATATGTTCTAGATATATATTAAAGAGCACTGGTGACAGGATACATCCTTGGCGAACTCCTACAGTTGTTTTGAAAAATTCTCCAATGTCGTTGCTTGCAAAAACAGCACTGCTTGCGTCCTTGTATAGGGCTTCAATGATATCTATGATGTTAGTATCAAAATTGAATTTTCTCATTACTTGCCATAAGCCAGACTCGATCGAAGGCTTTTGTGAAATCGATGAAGTTATGGTATAAATCGTGTTGATGTTGGAGATGTTTTTCGATAAGTATTCTAATATTGAAGATTTGTTCTGAGGTACTTCTTTTTGGTCTAAAGCCAGCCTGTTCCTCTGACAAGATTTCTTCTGATTTCTGTTTTATTCTGTTCAAAAGTATCCTTAACATCACCTTACTTGGATGACTAATAAGGCTATGGTTCTGTAGTTCTTGCACATTTTTAGATTTCCTTTCTTTGGAAGCGGTATTACTAATGACTGCGTCCATTCTTTTGGCCATTTTTTTGTACTCCATATCTTCTGGCAAATTGTTGTCATGATTTTTACTATATCTGGTCCTCCATATTTCAAGAGCTCTGCTGGGATATTATCCACACCCGATGACTTCCCTCCTTTCATCGAACATATAGCCTCTTCCACTTCTTCACGTAATATTGCTGCATTTCCGAGTTCCCTGTTTTCGCACTTAATGTTGTTTAATATGCCTAAGTCAGTGTCAAGTTTACAGTTATATAATTCTTTACAATATTCTGTCCACCTTCTCATTACAGCTGTTTTTTCATTGAGCAGAGCCCCATTGCTGTCTTATATATATATATATATATATATATATATATATATATATATATATATATATATATATATATATATATATATATATATATATATATATATATACAATTTAATGTCCTGAACCTCAAGGACTTAACTTCTCAGCATGTCTGATACTGTTGGCTCAAGAATATTTTAGATCACCAGCACTGTGGAGCCTCCTGGATGAAGACAAGGAAAGTAGCTTCACTGTGTATTGGAAGCATTCACTCCCACTGATTCTTCCTTTTCCAGGTTTACTGCAACAACTTTGTAACTGGTATTTCAACCTGGAATAAGAAGGCAAATTTCCTCCCATATAAAGCCTGTCTATAACAACTCCACAACTAATCAATATTAAGCTTACCTGTGTCGTGGAATATTCTAATCCACATATATAAATTAAAAGGTAAATGTAAAGCCTAACAAATAAATTTAATAAAAGAAAAGAGCAATGGTAAAATAACAGTGCTGTCACAATGACTGTACTCGAAATCCCCCTTGTTTTCTGCTTCGTCTGCAAATTGTAACGCTTTCACGTTGATAGTAAAAGCCTACTATATTATTACCTGCTTTCTTCAATGAAACGTGTACTAAACTTGAGATACGCAAGCTGAACAATGACCTAAATTTAATATTTCATTCATCCCATACACGGCGTAACTAAAAGACAGATAAGCAGGAGAGAGAGAGGGGCGAATGAAGGCAGGACACATGCAACACTAAACACGCGTCGCGCGATAAACAATTGCTGCCATCACGCGTGTAAGGCCACATGCACTAACTTTTTTTCAGACGGACAGTGATAAAAACACTAAGCTTCCCAGAGTTAGGTTTTAAAAAACCTGGAAAACGCTTATTAGAAAAGATGACATTAGATGGGTTTACGTTTGAAAACATTACAGTACCCAGACAGCACATCTTCGAAACAGGAGGTAGAAGAAATTGCATATTTTGAACGCAGCCACTTAGCTCTTTTAAATTTGTATATTTGGGTTCCTTAGGGCTTGCTGACAAAGAATATGTAAAACGTTACGCAAATAGTCTAGGAATTACCAAATTATAACCAAAATAAAATAGTGGGGGTGCCTGACAGCATGAAATCATCTCTGCTCATAAAAATTTTTTATAACGTGTTTGAAAAAAACCTTACGTTACGGAAATAGCCTACCATGTTAACTCCAAATTGATTGGAGCGCAACAAATATAAGACTAAACACGATTGGTCGGGCTATAAATACTATCTTGTGTTGTCAGGGGGAACGTGAAAAAGGAGTACTTTTTTGAAAAGATGTGTAGACATGGTTTCATTGGGTAGAGCTGCGAATATACTCGATTCAGAGCGTCTGTTCATTGCCACATCTTGTAATAAACCTACTAAGAAGCAGTGCGTTGAGCACCAGTGTATAATTTTTTATAAAATAAAGCCTGGGACATCGGCAGATCGGAGTTGTGCTTTATTCATTGC
The DNA here is from genome assembly GCA_024509875.1 of Oreohelix idahoensis. Classification (NCBI taxonomy): domain Eukaryota; kingdom Metazoa; phylum Mollusca; class Gastropoda; order Stylommatophora; family Oreohelicidae; genus Oreohelix; species Oreohelix idahoensis. The sequence continues at coordinate 66,972 of JAMPIV010015392.1, read as the reverse complement.
CAGTCAACGAAACTGTTTATTATTCTATGAATTGTGGTAAGCTTGAAATATTCAATATCTTTTAATGAAAATTGAATGTAAATTGTTAATTTATGCCTGTATATATATGTGTAGTTCAGTAGCGAACATGATGTAAAGCCTATAATGCTCCAGCCTGAACAGAAGGTGTCGGAGGAAAGTAAAACTGCATGGAATGGCCAAACAGTACACTGACACCTAGATTATTGATTAGACAGAATTAATGCTGGAATTGCAGAGGCGTAGTAACCATTAGGGAGGGAAATACTGGTATAAAGTATTTCAGATGAAGCTGACAGTTGGCCTAACGCTATGAACTCAATGTTTGTGATGTATTGTGCTCAGTGTAGAAAGAGAGTATAAATTAGTTATGACGTAGAAGGTACATCCTTCTTGTTTTCAGGGACCGTGGTCTTAAAGTTATTGAGCAGCACCTGGTCAGAGCTTTGCTGAAGCCAGAGGTGGACAGCATACTCCTTGGTCCATATAGCAACCAGTGGGGTGGCTCCAGAACTCATTAAAGTAATCGAGCAGAGGAGGCCTTTACTGCAGTCATCACGAAAGATAAGAGAGTGTGCCCATGGAGCTCAACATTATGTACCCCATCTTAAAATGACCTTGTAAAAATAACATTAAGAGGGGAATTTAATTGTTTTAATATCAGGAACTGAGAACATCTCCAATACTAGTTCCAATAAAGACAAACTATTGAAGTCATGATGACAAATACCAACAGAGCTTGAACAAAACAAAACCAGTATTATCTCATATTACTACTACACAACTGACACACATAGGATACTATTAAAAATATATGTCACTACAAGAGTCATATTGAGAAATTCTGTACATATAACTTGTAATTAAAATTGATTGTGATTCCTGGTTCCCTTTGTATTTGAATCAGGACACATATACATTCATGACAGCACTGAATACATATTGTTATTTGAAAAGTTATCAGTGACTCCTTTAAGATATCCTTGTAGAGTGTTTTATGTATGTGAGTGTCACAGTGTTGTCAAGTGTGGTGGAATAAATTAAATTGTTTATTTGTCTGTTGTTGTTATGACTTACACTTCATCATATACATACCCTAGACATATAACGTAGTCATCACACTATTCCAGAATAATTCTGACTGAGGTATACATATGTGGCAGCAAGTAAGGTTACCTATAATACACTACTCTTATTAGATATAGATACCTTCACAGCTGATCTCAGTCAGTACACTAAGTCCCCTATAAATATTTATAACATCCCACTTCACCACAACCTGGGTCAGCCAGGTGTGCTGACCATTGGCATAAGACTTTATATTTCATTGACTACCATCAGTCCTGTGGATTCATTCTTTTTCCCATATGGCTGCAACGCCACTGCCACTTAAGCATTGTTTATCTTCCATACCATCAGCAGGGGTGTACAAATACCTCTTGTGACCTGTTAATAATTTCGTTCTAACATTCCCTACATGATTTTATAAAATATTTAAACCTTGTGGCACTTCAGAAGCCACTACCAATTTATTAACACTTACTCACAGTCGTAATTTGTAAAACCAATTTGCAAACTTATTTTATACATTTATTTCACTTCCCAAGAAGTCTGTTTAGGCACATTCCCACATAAAGCGTGGTGATCTCACATTTCCCAATATGGCAGTATCGAAGTAAAATTATGGCGCACAATTGTGGCCTACATGTCAACAAAATTTTTACAAATAAACTTATTCTGCCTTACCTTCAAGTAAGAAATATGCACACACAACAAGCTTGACTAGCAGTTAATGGGTGTCTATACTGCTTATCGTCCAGACGGCAAAGGCTTGGTCACTAAATCTTTCCTCTGATGTCAACTTGTTATGGCTTTTCAAATTCAAATGGCCTGATCTTACAAGGAGGTGTTAATTTTTATCAACTACACTTGACCAATCAGAAGCCGAGTCCAAAAAAGTTAAATATTTTTGGGGGACTGTCAAAATGAGCGATTTTAAGTGTGTTTGTTAATCTGACTACTTTTGTATATTATATATCTGAGTTATTTCTAGACTGATTTTAATTATCGAAAGTGATAATTAAACGGCTAATTTCCCTCTATCTTCCTCTATAGGTTTCCTTTAATTATTCCTTAGCATTGTCATCAGGGTAATTTTTTTGTATTTAAATGTGCCTTTACCCTGAACTGAAAATATTACTAAATAAAATTTTACTATGTCAAGATAATATTATTATATGGAAATCTTTATGGTTATGTATTTATCAATGTCAGCGCTATCATTCAAGATATCCCTTTCATTTTAATTCCCTTTTGTTATTGAGAAATAAATTATTTAAGTTTATTCAAAAACACAAATTAGGCCTGATTTCCACTTTAACCAAATTTTCTCACTGCTACAAGTAACGGAAACGATTTTATTGGTCGTTAAATTTTTAACTACGTCCTTCGATAAATATTGGGAAAGGTAGTGTATGGGTGTCTGGATGGGTGGTAACTTTTAACGCGTGGTAGTAGAGAAATTCAAATTCGTTAGTTAAATGTTGGCGGTTTTGACTATGCCATTCAAACAAATTTTAAACACTGTAGTTATTTATAGATTGTAAAAATACGTTTACTAGGGTTTTGAAGTGGGAAATTTGAGCGCGGGGTGATACAGATACACTTCACTACAACATGTACACGATTCTTACTGTAGGATATATGTACAAGATTCTTACAGTAGTATATATGTAAAGATTCTTACAGTAGGATATATGTACAAGATTCTTACAGTAGTATATATGTAAAGATTCTTACAGTAGGATATATGTACAAGATTCTTACAGTAGTATATATGTAAAGATTCTTACTGTAGGATATATGTACAAGATTCTTACAGTAGTATATATGTAAAGATTCTTACAGTAGGATATATGTACAAGATTCTTACAGTAGTATATATGTAAAGATTCTTACAGTAGGATATATGTACAAGATTCTTACAGTAGGATATATGTACAAGATTCTTACAGTAGGATATATGGCTAAGTGGTTAGAGCGTCTGATTATGGACTGCAAAGTAACTGAGTTCCGGGTCGAAACCTGGAAGCGTCAAACTCCAGCCTATCCAGCTGGAAATGGGTACACTCCAGTAATGAGTGCTGTAATGAGACAGGAAGGAACATAGTCACCCCCACCTCATAAAGCTGGACTAGTATGGTGAAGTCTTTTACACTTTACTCCCCTATGACAGTATCTATCACGTGACTACCATTACTTTTTTTACATTTTATTGACGACAGAAAAACACCTGTTTCTTACTTTGACCTTCCTGTTAAAAATACGAATGTAAATAAACGCAAATACCAAATCAAAAGAAACAGAAATAAGCCGCTGTCAAAGTTGTTTTCTTATTAAAATTCACATGTGTTCACATTAGTAAATATGAAAGATCAATTCGACGCCGCCAGAAAACTGTTTTATCTTTGTGTATTATGTTGAGTAATTCATATACAACTGTTTGAGTGTACGTATACCACTGCAGACAACTGATGCGTGACAAACTGATATACAAACGTGTTGACGAATGTACGCTTTTGAGATGACAGTTCCCAGGTAATGCCATATTCAGTCAGGTACCCACAGAAACTAAATAGTCCTTGTTCACGGCGTAATGCTTGTCAGTGCTGCTTGAGAGTTCATGTATAAAGGTTTGTTAATTTCATCCAAATATAACCAATGGGTGTTGTCTGCTGGAACCTTGCCGTAATAATAGGCGTGTACCTGCATCAAACAAGAAACACTATTTACACGGGAATTAGAACTTGAAAACAGCGTTATGTTTGGGAATGCGACTTAAATATAAACGATGAAGTATATATAAGGGTTGAAGGTGATGTCTTCTTTCATTGCCATGTCGACTGGTGAAGGCGGCGATCAAGTCTTTTCACAACCTTCTGTGCTTACTTCTTCTTTCACTTGTCAACTCTTCAAGGAGCTTATACCTTCAACAAACGTATGCCAAGTGTCTTCCTGTCCCGTGCCATCCGATCAAGATCTTGCCATGTCTTCTTTCTGTTTCCAGTTCTCTTTTCTTCGTTTGTTCTTTCTTTATCGCTCTTACCATGGTGATTCCAGAACCAGGACTGCCTTGTGATACTATCAACATGTTTTCTCAATATGTGTCTCTGCCTTGTAATACTATCAACAAGTTTTCTCAATGTGTGTCTCTGCCTTGTAATACTATCCACATGTTTTCTCAATCTGTGTCTCTGCCTTGTAACACTATTGATACAGACGATCCGGTTAGCATATGGTCTGTGATCAGAATATCATGGAAGTTGCTGAAGGCCGTTAAATATTGATTTAATAAAGAATGTTTATAATCTATGTCCATGACTTGAGTGATCTGGTTCTCATTCATTAGTAACAATCGTGCTTTAATTATCTGATATGCGAATGCGTGGTAAGTGTAGCCAACAAGTGAATATCTCAATGATTAATTTGATTATTATACATTGGTATTCTTGTTATCTTCGCAAATATTTTGTAAACAAAATAGTGCTTAAGGGAAAGTCATTATTGAGTTACTTCCCTTGAAAGTTGTGTCGGCTCTTCCGATCAAACTCCGCGGATGAATCCATTTTACTGCGATTTATTCGTTGTTTGGGTAATAATAGATTGTTCTTGCTTCAGAATATCTATGGCCTGAATTTATGTGTATTGTTTGTCTGAGTAGGACGAGTCTGTCTTATATCTGTATATCTTTACATATCTAAGTCGAACTATATGTTCTGTTGTCTCTAGAGAGGTCGAAGGCTATTCGGCGGATGTGTCGCTAGAGTGTGGTGTGATTTGGCTTCGTCCTGATAGGGACTGTGTTTTCTATGTCGGCCTGTCGCCGGGGAAAAAGTGATCTCAGTATTTGTGGGGAAGGTGATAGTCGTCTAAACCTATCGTGTATGCTTTACCCCAGTGTTTATTCGTATTGCCAAGGAATGGCAGTTTCATATTTCCTATACCAAGGTAATCAAAGATACTCTTATGAACTCTCGATCGAAGCCACCATTTTCGATAGTTACGATTTGAATGTCTAAGAGAATATATTTGACTCGATGAAAACGACTTCGATTCCTAGCAGCACTATATCCTGTAGATTGCAGTCAATTGTTCATGATCAAATCTACAGAGCAATGAAATGTTTTATGAATGACTAACTTTAGGACAGATTCATTATCTGTATCCAAACGTGAGTGACAGCTCACGAGTGAAGCCATCTTGGAACCAAAACATGTAGTGACTTTCAAGAAGAGAAAAGGGATGCCCGTATTATCGCTTGATTAGTCCAGAGATCACTGCTACACATGAGAACCCATTGCTAGCGGTTCAATATTATTATATGGAAAAATATGTGCTGAACATTATGTTGAAGAATCGTCGCTAGACGAGATTAGGTTTAGAAGCCATCTGAAATATTGTTTATAAGCTGACGTGCTCAGTCAGTGAAGTCAGATGATATATATGTATGGGCGATACTGAGTGCTTGGCTACTGACAGTCCATTATACAATTATTCTACATGAGTGCCCATGTAACATTGCAAGACCATTTATCCACTGTACTATGATGTATTATGGCAACCTGTGATTTGTCACTATCTGTGCTGTCGAGTGTGTACGTCCAATTAAACTTTAGAAAAGGTACACAGTCGTTGGTGTCGATGACTTCCAGTCATACATGAGTGTGAGAAAAGAACATTTGTCAACAACACGAACCCTTATTATCATTCGCACATTATACACTCAATCCATGTCTACACACCACTGCGTAGGTCAAGTTGACATTCCATACACTACAGTGGAGCAAACAACACCATAGAGATCTTATCAACCTTTATCAACTGGTGGACCAGCTTTCTGGGTTTGACCTCGCAGAAGTTCAGAAGTCAACAGATTACCGATACCAGACCGTTTCCTGTGGCTGATACGACATACTTGCAGTATTGGTTTGCTATTTGTCAACACTTTGTCACGTGACCTGTCAAGTGAATGCAGTATGTAGGTCAGCGTTGTTGACAGTTTTACATTAGACATTACAGAGTTTCACAGAACAGTTGGATCAATTCTTGTCAATATTAACAGGAAGACAGTATGAGTGAACTAAGAAGTCCTATTTTCATCGATGGATCTTCTTGTTTTCTGTATATGAACTTTAATATTTAAGGCCAGAATGTTTAATTGAATAAAGTGGCAGTTTGTTTATTTTCATAAAAATAACTTTGCCATTACTGTAAAACTGAGCCTATTTTGCAACACATACTATCATACACATAATTTATATATATTATGTTTACATGTTATTTGTTTGTATAGTATGTTAGTTTCTATGTCAGCGGGTTGTGTTTAAGGTTGGGCGGCGTCCTCACAACAGAATATCCCACGTCATAGAGGGTCCGTTGTGGGCGTTTTCTATAGGTGCAATTTTCTTGATTGAAAATTTGCTGCGACAACTGTTGCTTTTGTGTTAGCTGTGAAGTCTGTAATTATTGTTATTTTTGTAATATTTCTTTGTTCTTTAGTTTTGTTTTGATTTGTTTGTAATTTGTTGGTCTAACCTTTTCTATCTTTCAGTTCTATTCACAATTTATATTCATATATTGTGACGTCATTTGTGTTGTTATTCTTTGCAGATTCAGTGATTATTTTCATTGATTTCCCTATTTGATTTATTTTGATTTCTGCAAACGTTCTTGTATTGTCAGTCCTATTTGTACTTTATGTATTCTGTTGGTTGACATATGTTTTATATAGGTATATTTCATAAGACACAATTGCCTGTGCACTGCACTTGGATTATGGTATAAACCAGTACCTGATTATTATTACTATTATACAAGACCTTATTAAAGGCTTGTGACCCACAGATATTGGGATAGTATACTGATTAATCAAGTCATTGAGAACTTGTGGTATTATTATTGGTTCAGGTGATTAGTATTATTGTTAGACATCATGTCTACTTTGGAATACTTCATTACACAAGGGAAAGCCCTTGATAAGACTGGTCAACAATTAGAACAATGGGCTGTTGCTCAATATGACAAAGCATTAGCTGCAGAAGAGAGAAGAGCTATGGCAGAAGAGAAAAGATTAGAAAGAGAAGCTGAGGCTGCTGCTGAACAAAAGAAATTGCAGATGCAGGTAGAGGAAAGGAGATTTGAAGCTGAACAAAAAAAATTAGAAAGAGAAGCTGCTGCGGAACAAAAAAGATTAGACAGTGAAGCTGAACAAAAAAGATTAGACAGGGAAGCTGAACAAAAAAGATTAGACAGGGAAGCTGAACAAAAAAGATTAGACAGAGAGGCTGAAGAAAAAAAAGCAATAAGAGAACATGAATTTGAGTTGGAGAAATTAAGATTGACAAGTATGAGTAATGTTAATCAGGCATCTAGTGGTAATGATAAACCTTCTACTTACAAGGTTAAGGTTCCACCGTTCAATCAGTCCAGTGACGATATTACATTCTGGCTGGATAGATTTGAACGTTCTTGTCGTACACATAATGTGGATAAATCACAATACGCTAATCAATTATCAGAAAACTTGAAAGGTGAATCTTTGACTAGATTATGCCTTGTAGGAGAAGCAGATAAGGATAATTATGATGTCATTAGGGCGGCTTTGATAAAAAAATATCAGCTAAGTGAGGAAGGCTATCGCCTTTTATTTAAAACGATGGTGCCTGAGACGGGTGTAGAATTCTCAGAATTCACTGCAAAGGCACGTCTCACAGTTGATCGTTGGATTGAGCTTTCCAAAACAGAAAAAACGTATGAAGGACTTATGGATTTGTTGCTCAGAGATAAGATTATGTCATGTGTGAACAAACCTTTCCTTGAATTTATACATGAGCGTAAACCCAAATCTCTAAAAGAAATGGAAGAATATTGTTCCCAATATGTCACTGCACACCCCGACGTGACTTTTGGCAACACTAAGATTAAGGAGAGTATGCCAGTTGCTTCAGCAACACCATACAATCCCAATTATTCACACAGATTTCAGGGACCTCAAAACAGATTTGATAAAAAAGGTAACCATAATAGTTATCAAAACCAAGGTAACCAATCATTTCAGGGTTCTTCTTCAAAGAACTGGAGACGACCTGATAGCTCTCGACACAGGGGTGGTCATAATTATAGGAATTTCCGTAGAGGAAGTAATTATAGAAACTATCAGGGTTATCCGTCTTGGAGTCAACAAGATCATAATTACAGAGATACTCATTATAATGAATATGATAATGGTAACCAAGGGAACTATGACTCAAACCCAAATAGGGGTTACAATAGAGGTAACAATAACTACAGAGGTGATAATAACCGAGGTAGATCTCAAAACAAAAGACATAAACCACATTTTCAGGCAAACTCTGCACAACAAGAGTCCCATGAAGCCTATAAACAGAGTAAAGATAATAATGATGCTAGTAATATGGCATGTGCCGCTTTTGATTTTGGGAGAGCATCTCAGTGCCCCCAATGCAAAACGTTATTTGAGCCAACCACAGTGTCTACTTTAAGCTGTGGCCATCCTCTTCCTGCTCTTCCAGCATCAGTCGCGCATGATGGAAGAGGTTCTCTTGTCTTACATAAGGGTTTAGTGAATAACAATCCAGTCTCTGTGCTATTTGATTCTGGATGCACCACAATTGGTGTTAGGCAGTCACTCGTAGATCCTTCCCGTGCCACTGGACAAGTAGTCAAATGTGTAACATTTGGCGGCACATTAGAGAAATACTCTACTGCTATCATTAGGATTGCTACTCCTTTCTTTACAGGAGATGTACACGCATGTCTTCTTCCGAATCCGATCGCTGACCTCATCATCGGTCGCATTCATGGAGTCAAGGAATGCACTCCGCAACAAATTTCCACGTGGGAAAGGCAAAACATGCAGATTGCTAACGCTGTAGTCACTAGAGCTCAGGCTCTTAATATGCCTCAAACTTCATCTACTGAAGATAATGAAGTGCATAACCAAGATAATCCCTTGGTAATTTCTCGTGACTCGTTTATAAAACAGCAAGAAGATGATCCCACTCTGAAGAAATTCTTCATTCTTGCAACTAAAGGTGATCCGAATAAAGACACAAGTCGTAAATCGTGGATTACAAAGAAGAATGGCGTACTTGTACGTATGGTTCAAGACTCCATTACGTCAAGTCATTCTCAAATCCTGGTTCCCAAGAATTTGAGAGTTAAAATTTTGCAGCACGCTCACGACTCTCAGTGTGCTGGACACATGGGTTTTTCCCGTACTAAGTCAAGAGTCCTTGCGGCTTTCTTTTGGCCATTGGTAAACAAGGACATACGGATTTATTGTCGATCTTGTAAAGTATGTCAGGAAGTTAAATCCAAAGGTCCACGGCATGCTGCACCCATTCAGGCGGCGGACATTCCTATTCGGCCGTTCCAAAAAATGGCTATAGACATTATTGGTCCATTTAAGATCAAGTCTGCCAGAGGACATCAGTTTATCTTGACGTGTGTTGATATGTGCACACGTTGGCCAGAGGCTATTCCTCTGAAGAGCATTACTACTGCTGATATTGCAGATGCTCTTTGGCTTATATTTTCTCGTCTGGGGTTCCCCGGAGAAATATTGTCAGACCATGGCACCCAACTAATATCAGATACCATGTCTCAAGTAATGTCTACTCTGCAGATAGATAGATCTTTAAGTAGTATCTACCATCCAATGTCTAATGGTATGGTCGAACGCCTTAATAGAACACTTAAAAACTTACTGGGGAAGATAACTGAGGATCATCCTCAAGACTGGGACAGAGTTTTACCTGCGGCCCTCTTCGCTTACAGAGAGGTACCCAATGAACATACAGGATTTTCTCCCTTTGAACTCGTCTTTGGCGCGCGTCCGCGTGGCCCTATGTCGTTGCTTCACGATCTCATAACATCTGACAATATTGACGATGACACAAAGTCATCCTACGAATATGTCATCGCGTTGAGACAAAAGATTATCGAAGCATGCAAATTAGCAACTTCTTCTTCTGAATTTGCGAAACAGAAGGCAAGGCAATTTGCCAATAAGAAGAGATGCTTACGACAACTTTGTCCTGGTGACAAAGCATTTGTATTACTACCTTGTAGGGAAAACAGATTACTTATTTCTTGGAAAGGTCCGTACGATATAATATCGAAAATTTCCGATGTCGACTATATTGTCGATATTGATGGGAAGCATAAAACCTTCCACATCAATATGCTTACTGAATTCCATGAACGTCCGGATTATTTGCAACCCATTTTCCAAGCAACGGACAATTCTCCAGTACAACATGGTCATTACTCATCACTGTCCGTGATACAGGATGAGGAAACAAGTTTTTCAGATGTAAATCTTCCTCTTCCAATGATCCCACTTCATTCTAGTGAATCATGGAAGAACGTTACTGTCTCTCCTGATTTGTCTCTAGGAGAACAGCGACAAGTTTCAACTATGTTGCAAACATTTCAGGATGTACTCACTGACATCCCTGGACAAACGCATGTCATTGAACATGACATTGTTCTAACTGACCATACTCCTATTAGGGTTAGACCTTATCCTATACCTATACATTTTCAAGCACAGGTCGAGAAAGAGTTGGATGAGATGATAGATTTGAAAATAATCGAACCATCCACCTCTGCATATTCTTCGCCGATGGTTATTGTGCGTAAAAAAGACAATAACATACGTCTTTGCGTTGACTATCGAAAATTGAATCAAGTAACGAAGTTCGATGCCGAACCTATGCCTTTACTGGAAGAGCTACTTACTCGACTCTCCAAATCTCATTTTTTCACTAAACTTGATTTGTCTAAAGGATATTGGCAAGTTCCTTTATCTGAACGCGCCAAACCTCTCACGGCTTTTTCAACACCTAGAGGTTTGTTCCAATGGAATTTTATGCCTTTCGGTCTTATGAACGCACCAGCTACATTCGTACGCATGATGCGCCGAATCCTATCTTATCGGTCAGATGTCATTGCATATCTAGACGACATCTGTCTTTTCAGCGATACTTGGGAAGATCACTATTCAGGGTTAGATGAATTGCTGTCTACTTTGCGTGAGCACAACCTGACAGCGAAACCCTCTAAAGCCTATATTGGTTTTAGCGAAATTTCTTTCCTAGGCCACCGAGTTGGTCATGGTTTCCTAAAGACAGAGGACCATAATACTAGTAAGATACTTAACATCTCAATCCCTAAGACTAAAAAACAGGTGAGAAGTCTGTTAGGTCTTATTCAATTTTATGGCAGATTCATTCAGAATCTATCCTCTATCATGGCACCTCTCTCAACACTTCTAAAGAAAGGTTCGCCTAATGTGGTCCACTGGTCTCAGGAATGCCAATGCTCTCTGGATAAGATTAAAACATTGTTTTCAACACCACCTATTTTAGTGCTACCTACTAAAGATAAGACATTCGTTCTTCGTAGTGACGCTTCATCCACTGGGATTGGAGCGGCACTAATGCAAGAGTACTCTGGAACTCTGCATCCTGTAATGTATATTTCCAGAAAAAAACTTAATGCGGCAGAAAGGAATTATTCGGTTTTAGACCGTGAGCTATTAGCTATGGTTTGGTCGATCCTCAAACTACAGAGATTCCTTCTAGGCGCACATTTCATAGTAGAAAACCGACCAAAAAGCTCTTACTGCTATACAGAGTAAGAATTTGAAGAGCTCGAGGTCTACTCGATATGCAATTGCTCTTCAACCTTTTCATTTCTCTGTGCGAGCTATTCGTGGATCAGATAATGTGATGGCAGACATTCTGTCAAGATGCCCACATGATTCCACATAACTATTAGGGCTTAGACTTCTTGATATGTCTAGTTCTATAGTAGTTCCTTTTCTATATCATGATATATACACATTTGTAATTTAATAATATAATGATTGTATCACTACATAGCGGTTCATTGATGTTTATTCACCGCTGTGCTTTGATGATTTTTTCTTCATAAATCATAAATTTAAGATATCTAATACGAAATGATGATATGAATTTTTTAGGCATTGTGTAATTGCCAGAATTGTATTATACTTTGATGACACCTTCCTGGAAAAATATACTTGTAGAGAAATAATTTCTCTCAGTTTATGAGACACATTCTCACCAGTCGCTCCATAAGTCGACTTAGCCTCATATTAGGCGTTATAGGTATTCCTGATATTTTCATCTGCGCATTATTCATGCGTTGTGAGCCTATTGTACGTTGCTCCTAGATGTATTTCAAAAAAAAGAAAAAAAAATGTTCCATTTTTTTTTTCCGGGAGGTGTGGTAAGACTGTTACGTGCAGTCTTTGATATCTTACAATATTATACATTGGTATTCTTGTTATCTTCGCAAATATTTTGTAAACAAAATAGTGCTTAAGGGAAAGTCATTATTGAGTTACTTCCCTTGAAAGTTGTGTCGGCTCTTTCGATCAAACTCCGCGGATGAATCCATTTTACTGCGATTTATTCGTTGTTTGGGTAATAATAGATTGTTCTTGCTTCAGAATATCTATGGCCTGAATTTATGTGTATTGTTTGTCTGAGTAGGACGAGTCTGTCTTATATCTGTATATCTTTACATATCTAAGTCGAACTATATGTTCTGTTGTCTCTAGAGAGGTCGAAGGCTATTCGGCGGATGTGTCGCTAGAGTGTGGTGTGATTTGGCTTCGTCCTGATAGGGACTGTGTTTTCTATGTCGGCCTGTCGCCGGGGAAAAAGTGATCTCAGTATTTGTGGGGAAGGTGATAGTCGTCTAAACCTATCGTGTATGCTTTACCCCAGTGTTTATTCGTATTGCCAAGGAATGGCAGTTTCATATTTCCTATACCAAGGTAATCAAAGATACTCTTATGAACTCTCGATCGAAGCCACCATTTTCGATAGTTACGATTTGAAAACATGTAGTGACTTTCAAGAAGAGAAAAGGGATGCCCGTATTATCGCTTGATTAGTCCAGAGATCACTGCTACACATGAGAACCCATTGCTAGCGGTTCAATATTATTATATGGAAAAAATATGTGCTGAACATTATGTTGAAGAATCGTCGCTAGACGAGATTAGGTTTAGAAGCCATCTGAAATATTGTTTATAAGCTGACGTGCTCAGTCAGTGAAGTCAGATGATATATATGTATGGGCGATACTGAGTGCTTGGCTACTGACAGTCCATTATACAATTATTCTACATGAGTGCCCATGTAACATTGCAAGACCATTTATCCACTGTACTATGATGTATTATGGCAACCTGTGATTTGTCACTATCTGTGCTGTCGAGTGTGTACGTCCAATTAAACTTTAGAAAAGGTACACAGTCGTTGGTGTCGATGACTTCTTGCCACCCTTATCGACACCTGGTGTTAAAGTGTAAGATGTAGGTGTCTTCTCTGATTTAGGATGTTGCTGTGTATGTGGTAGTGGAACAGTTCAATGGGTTATCACACAGGCAACATGACGTGTAGAGTCATAGAAAGGGTAACTTCGTTGTATAAGTTTCTTTCATTTATTGCACGCCACAAAACAGTCATGATACTTATGACATCAACATGGTTAACGAGTTCAGCAAGATGATATGGCACATTGAAAACAATTTCTGTAGTCAGCAATGATAGCTGTTGTATATATGCGTCATAAGACATCACAGTTCAATAGATTCAGAAATTCATCAATCATCGAGTGCTAGTTCGTGAAGCTGTATAAATAATAATAATTTCTATAACTTCTGCAACAGTGTCAGCTACAGATCTTCAATGTTCATAAACAATAATAAATGCTCCCATTCTGATGCTAGCAGATCAGTTGTATACAATAAGTCCGTTCACTGTCTGCACGTGAATAGCATACATGGGCTACAGGTCAGCTCGACCTTTATAATGTTCCTAAGTCTAACCATCTGACTTGGACGTGATCTCTGATATAACGAATCCTGGAACACAGACAACAGTCTTGTTGGTCTAGAGCGACCCATATATATTTAACTAGTTCAGGTATACAGATACCGGTGACTTAATCCTAGTCAAAGTACCTCTCCATTTTGCATCACACAGGCGAGCAAATAGGCGACAAAATGACGAACCTCTAGACGATAGCATAAAGTTCGATACAAGAGGAATTACCTTATTTCGGAAAATCAACCATGAACATATGCCTCCAGGCAGGCTGCATAATACTGGGAAATAGTCTAGTTAGCTAACTAACTCACTAAGACACTGTATTTCCCTCAGAGAATCACAAGACGCAGTTGCGTCTGCTCGCTTCTTAAACCATTTCTAAACTGCCCCAACTGGGCGGAACACACAGAACGAACTCCCGGTTTGACATGCGCAGAACGACAATCTCTGAGTTGCCGTTCACAATAAGACGATTCGAAGAACATTCGAGATAAAAGTCTTACACAGTCGCGCCTTTTATGGTCATGAAAAGAAGCGTTAAGAAAGGTTTCAGACATCTACCATAGTTGACTGATACTACCAAATAAGGAGATGTGGTCACGCTTCGTTCAAGAAATTATAGACCGAACGTGTCTCTATACAAGAGAAGGCAACTCCTAACAAATTGTAGTTTCGATAACTCGGATTATGTCCCTTTGACCATAGAAAACATAATACACACTTCAGTCAAAAAAATGATCATACATATGAAAAAAATGTTTATACAAACGAAAAATAATAATGATCCGTGCGTAACATTACCGCACCCTCCCTGGAAAAAAAAAATGGGACATTTTTTTTTTTTTTTAAATCCTGGAGCCGGAAAAAATCTAGGCTCCTAACGCACGTATGATGCGTGGATATATACCTAACAAATTAGCTCAACGCATGGAGCGACACTGAGATCATATCTCAGATCCTTAGAGAAAAAATTTATCTAAGTATACGCTGATATATTCCAGGAAGGTGCCACCAACACACGCCACAATGATGGCAACAACATAATGACAATCAAATTATACTCATACCAATATATGAAATTAAATATATTATGTGTTATCATACAATGTGTTGCAAATAGCGGTGTAATTTACTAATATACCGCACTATATTATTACATTATATAAAGTAACAGTAATTAATAAGTAATACATGTGTTGCTCTTCGGTGACATAAAACATTCAATAGAAGAAGATGTGGACATCATCCGCTCCCAATGTAGGACAGGACTTGATATCCTCAAAGTTCCACAATGGACATAAACTCGCAGACTTCAATGATGTGCTGCGAAAATATCAATAACACAAATCTTAAAGACAACTGGTAAATTTCTTAATACAATCCTGAAAATAATTTATTTATATGTGGCCGAGTGATCTTTTGGCCCGTATATCACTAACTAAGCCTTCTTAGATAATTACATGGTACAATGTTATAAATTTCCCTCAAAAAAAAAAAAAAAGTGAGACAAAATCTACTAACATGTCATTATAACATTGGACTGTATATCAGGAAATATATATATATGACAGAAGAATCATGTGGAATCGTGTGGACATCTGGACAGAATGTCTGCCATTACATTATCCGAACCACGGATAGCTCGAACCGAGAAATGAAATGGTTGAAGAGCTATGGCATAACGAGTGGACCTCGAGCTCTTCAAGTTTTTGCTCTGAATAGCAGTAAGCGCTTTCTGGTCGGTTTCCACAATGAAATGTGCGCCTAGAAGAAATCTTTGTAACTTCAGAATAGACCATACCATAGCCAATAACTCACGGTCTAAAACCGAGTAATTCTTTTCTGCAGCGTTTAATTTCCTAGAGATATACATCACCGGATGCAAAGTATCAGAATACTCCTGCATTAGTGCTGCCCAATCCCTGTTGACGAGGCGTCACTTCGAAGAACAAAAGTCTTCTCAATAGTAGGTAACTTAAGAATAGGTGGAGATGAAAATAGGGCTTTAACCTGGTCCAATGAGGATTGACATTCTTTAGACCAGCGGATCAGATTAGGCGACCCTTTCTTCAATAAAGTAGAAAGCGGTGCCATAATGGAGGACAGATTCGGAATGAATCGTCCGTAGAATTGAATCAAACCTAATAGACTCCTTACTTGTTTCTTCGTCTTAGGGACCGAAATGTTAAGTATTTTTGAAACATTGTGGTCCTCTGTCTTTAAAAGACCATGACCAACCCGATGACCTAGGAAAGAAATCTCGCTAAATCCTATAAAGGCTTTAGAGGGTTTTGCAGTCAAGTTATACTCGCGAAGAGTAGACAGTAATTCGTATAAACCCAAATAGTGATCTTCCCAAGAATCACTGAATAGACAGATATCATCTAGGTATGCTATGACATCTGTACGATATGCGAGAATTCGCCGCATCATGCGTACGAATGTAGCAGGGGCGTTCATAAGACCAAAAGGCATGAAATTCCATTGGAATAAACCCCTAGGTGTAGAAAAAAGCTGTAAAAGGTTTGGCACGTTCAGTTAGCGGGACTTGCCAATAACCTTTAGACAAATCTAGTTTGGTAAAGAATCTAGAATTAGAAAGTTTATTGAGTAGCTCTTCTAATGAAGGCATAGGTTCAGCATCGAACTTCGTAACTTGGTTCAATTTGCGATAATCTACGCAAATGCGAATGTTATTATCCTTCTTTCGAACAATAACCATAGACGAAGAGTATGCTGAAGTGGATGGTTCAATGATTTCCAAACGTATCATTTCATCCAACTCTTTTTCGACTTGAGACTGGAAATGAATAGGTATTGGATATGGTCTGACTCTGATAGGATTGTGATCAGTAGTTAGCACAATGTCATGTTCTATGACATGTGTGTGTCCCGGGATGTCTGTAAGAACATCCTGAAATGTTTGCAACATCGAAGAAACTTGTCGATGTTCCTCAGCGGAAAGATTTGGAGAAACGGTCACGTTTTTCCAAGATTCCGTAGAATAAAGTGGGACCATAGAAAGAGGAAGATTGACATCAGAAAAAGTAGTTTCCTCATCCTGTATAACTGACAGAGATGAGTACTGACCATGAGTTGCTTGTGAATTGTCCGTAGCCTGGAAAATAGGCTGCAAATAGTCAGGTCTTTCATAAAATTCTGTGAGCATATTTATGTGGAAAGTTTTATGCTTTCCATCAATATCGACAACATAGTCGACATCAGAAATTTTGGAGACTATTGCATATGGACCTTTCCATGCAATTAGAAGTCTGTTCTCCCTTGAAGGAAGTAGAACGAGAGCTTTGTCACCTGGACAAAGTTGTCGTAGACATCTATTCTTATTTGCAAACTGCCTTGCCTTTTCTTTAGCAAATTCTGAAGACGAAGTTGCTAGTTTGCATGCCTCGATGATCTTTTGCCTAAGAGCAATGACGTACTCATAAGAAGATTGAGTCTCATCGCTAATATTATCGGCAGTGATTATATCGTGAAGTAAAGACATAGGGCCGCGTGGTTGCGCGCCAAAGACAAGTTCAAAAGGGGAAAACCCCGTATGTTCATTGGGGACCTCTCTATACGCAAAGAGAGCCGCGGGTAAGACCCTGTCCCAATCCTGAGGATGATCCTCAGTTATTTTACCAAGTAAAGTTTTCAGAGTCCTATTTAAACGTTCGACCAACCCATTAGACATTGGGTGATAGATACTGCTGAGAGACCTTTTAATGTGTAGCATAGACATTACCTGTGACATAGTGTCTGATATAAGTTGAGTGCCATGGTCTGACAATATTTCTCCGGGAAAACCCAAGCGAGAAAATATCAGCCAAAGAGCGTCTGCGATATCAGCAGTTGAGATGCTCTTGAGAGGTATTGCCTCTGGCCAACGTGTGCACATATCGACACATGTAAGGATAAATTGATGTCCTCTAGCCGACTTAATTCTAAAAGGACCGATAATATCTATTGCCATTTTTTTGAAAAGGGCGAATAGGAATGTCAGCAGCCTGGATAGGCGCAGCATGTCGTGGTCCTTTAGATTTGACCTCCTGACATACTTTGCAAGAGCGACAGTACATTCGTATGTCCTTGCTCACAAATGGCCAAAAGAAAGCCGCAAGAACCCTCGACTTTGTACGGGAAAAACCCATATGTCCAGCACATTGCGAGTCATGAGCATGTTGCAATATTTGCAATCTCATGCTCTTAGGCACAAGAATTTGTGAATGAGTGGACGTAGTCGAGTCTTGTACCATACGTACAAGTACGCCGTTCTTCATAGAAATCCAAGATTTCCTATTAGTGTTCTGATTAGGATCACCTTTTTTTGCTAGAATGAAGAATTTTTGTAAAGAAGGATCTTCTTCTTGCAATTTGATAAATGAGTCACGTGTAATAGTCAAGTGACTATCTTGGTCATTTACTTCATCATTATTAGTTAATGAAGTTTGAGGTGGATCCAGAGCATGTGCTCTTGTGACCACCGCATTGGTAGCTTCAATGTTTTGCTCTTCCCAAACAGCAATCTGCTGTGGGGTACATTCCCTAACTCCGTGAATACGACCAATAATAAGGTCCGCAATAGGGTTTGGAAGTAGACACGCGTGGACCTCTCCCGTGAAGAAAGGAGTAGCAATGTGTGTATTATAGCAGTAGGATACTTTTCTAACGTGCCACCAAATGTGACACATTTGATGACTTTTCCTGTAGCACAGGATGGATCTACAAGAGATTGCCTAACGCCGACAGTAGTACATCCAGAATCAAACAACACTGAGACTGGATTACTATTTACTAGCCCCTTATGTAATATAAGAGAACCTCTCCCATCATGAGCAACATTAGCAGGAAGAGCGGGCAAAGGATGACCACAGCTTAGAGTACTAACGGTTTTCGGATCAAATAAAGTACTGCATTGGATACATTTATTTGCCCTACCAAAATCAAAAGATGAGCATCCGATAGCATTATGGTCTTTATCATTATTAACCTGTTTATCTGCTCCCTGAGATTCTTGTTGAACAGAGTTTGTCTGTTGATATCTTTTTCCTCTTATGTTGCGATCTACCGCGACCATTATTGCCTCTGCAATTATCATTAAAGTCCCTACTGTAATTTTTTATCCTGGTTTGAGTTCCAGTTTCCATAACTGTCATTACTATCTCTATGCTGTTGAGAACCTCTATTATCTTGGTATTGAGGTCTCTGCATAAAATATTTTCCTCTATACCGATTACCTTTGTGAAAATTTCTAAAGTTAACCGGAGTAGAATAACGTGTAGTATTAGGTTGTCTCCAGTTCTGGGAAGAAGAATCACCCTGGAATTGATCACTATGGTTCTGGGCATAATTACGATTACTCTTTTTATTGAAATTTTTCTGGCTACCCTGAAATTTACGCATAAAATTTGGGCCATAAGGTGCTGCCGAAGCAACTGGCAGACCTTCTTTCACCTTAGAGTTACTAATGGTTATGTGCGGATGCGCAGTAACATACTGGCTACAGTATTCTTCCATTTCTTTTATGTTTTTTAGGCTTACGCTCATGAAGAAAAGATAGAAAAGCTTCATTAACAGAAGACATAACCTTATCTCTAAGTAGTAAATCCATAAGAGCTTCAAATGTATTTTCTGTCTTAGACAACTCAACCCATCGTAAAAAAGTAAGACGGATGCCTGAGATGAATTCAGAGAATTCAACTCCAGTTTCTGGTAACATGGTTTTTAATTTAAGACGATATCCGTCCTCGTTAAGTTGGTACTTCTTTAACAATGCCGCCCTGACAACCTCATAGTTGTTTTTGTCAGGCACATCTACCATACTCAACAAAGTCAAAGCATCACCTCTAAGTATCTTGGACAGATGATACACATATAATGTTTTATCTATATTATGCACATTACATGCACTTTCAAATCTATCTAGATAAAATGTTATATCATCGATTGAGGGATTAAATGCTGGTAGATTAAGCTTGAAATCCTTAGCATTAGTCTTATTTGACACCTTATTTGCATCATTAGCATTACCAGTGTTCAATAACTTTAACTTCTCTAACTCTAAAGCTAAGATTTTTTCATCATGTTCCATTTTTGCTTTTCTCTCATCAGCCTCTCTTTGTAACCTTCTTTCTTCAGCCTCAGCCTGTAACTTTCTTTCTTCAGCCTGGGCCTGTAACTTTTTTCCTTCAGCCTCTATTTCAAGTCTCTTATTTTCAGCTTCTTTTTCAAGTCTCTTATTTTCAGCTTCTTTTTCAAGTCTCTTATTTTCAGCTTCTCTTTTTTGTTTTTCCATTTCCATTTGAAATCTTTTTTCCTCCACCTGCATCTGCAGTTTCTTTTGTTCTATTTCAGCCTCTATTCTCTTTTGTTCAGTTTGTTCTTTCTTTTTCTTTTCTTCCGACTTCAATGCCTTGGCATATTGAACAGTCGCAAATTCTTCTAATTTATCACCTGTCTTCCCAAGGGCTTTACCCTGCTCAATAAAGTACTCAAATGTAGACATGATGTCTAAAATGTGAGTACAGAACCTGAAATAATTAATTATCTTATTTCAATGTTAAATAGCAACAAGACTTAATAAAGTTCTTGTATAATTTCTATGTTGAACCCAATCTCTGTGGGAAACAGGAGTTGACACCAACTTGTATTATCAAATGTATAATAATATCACAAGTCACCTCTTAATTAACAGTGCACTACCCAAATCAGTGCATAATCATCAGTTATTTATCATAACTGCACTACAATAGTGCATAAGCAAAAAACACCAGTTTGTTATGATAAGTGCACTATAGACCAATAGTGCATGAGCATATATCAACAATAGTGAAAGCTAACTATGCAAGAACTATGTAAACAATAACAAGACAATGTAAACAATAACAAAGGTCATCAACAATGTAAACAATAACAAAGATCAAAGTCAATGTAAACAACAACAAAGATCAGAGTCAATGTAAACAATAACAAAGATCAGAGTCAATGTAAACAATAACAAAGATCAGAGTCAATGTAAACAATCAACAAAGATCAAACAATACGAAAACATTCGCATAAGTCAAATACACAAACAGCAAAACTAAAAAGAAATATGCGAAGATATGACTAACAAATGACGCTACAGTGTATACACAAAAATATACGTAAAGAACTGAATAATAGCAAAGGGGAGACCTACAAATACAAACAATCGAAATCGAAACTAAAAACACAAAGAAAGAGAGAGAAGAAAAAAGAAAAAAAATATATATATACAAGAAACAAAAATAAAGCACAACTCGTCACAACTAAACAGATATAGCAACGATTGTCGCTAGCAAATTTCACTGTAGGAAATTCGCACAGTCCCTAACGAAAACGCTAACAGTAGAACCTCTGTGACGTGGTATCTTCTACTGTAAGACTCCGCCCAACCGAGAAAACCCGCTGAAATATAAACATATAAATATACAAATAACAAAAAACATATAACATATAAACATGTATCATGAAAACAATAGGAGAAAGTGTGAAAGTACAGAAGGCTCAGTTAGAACATAAGGGCACAGTTCACAAACAAAACAGGCCACTTAACTTCTATAAATCCAGCGTCAGCACGGTGCAGAACAGGATGTAATCAGCATTCTGAGGATAATGATCCAACGTTGATTAACTTCTGCTCCCATAAACAGCCATGACGAAGGAAATGAGCTTCTAATACTGCAACAGTTGTTACGGCACTTGACCTTCTGAATCTTCTAAATTGATTTAACCGGCACTTGACCTTCTGAACCCGCAACAGTACCCCTGAGACCGGAACAGTTGTTACGGCACTTGTCCTTCTTTTCACCAGATCAGGAAATCCATTCGCTCGGTACTTGTCCTTCTAATTTTACATAAACTTCAATATTGCCGAGCAGCGCCGGGTAGTTTCAAAATCAGCAACTGTCAGAAAATCCGGATACTTTCAATAAAATTTCTTGTAAGGTGGTAGTTGATGCTGTAGTTGTATCTAGTATGATGATGATGTCTGGGTTTGCTGACCCCCTTGATAGCTGGAATCAGAGTGAACCAACCTATGGCCACCAAAAATGATATGGTGCGCCAAAATATCAGATGATAGAACCAGCTCTGGCCACCAAAAATGATAAGGGTGGATTTGTGCTGAAGTGGTAACTTGCCACCCTTATCGACGCCTGGTGTTAAAGTGTAAGATGTAGGTGTCTTCTCTGATTTAGGATGTTGCTGTGTATGTGGTAGTGGAACAGTTCAATGGGTTATCACACAGGCAACATGACGTGTAGAGTCATAGAAAGGGTAACTTCGTTGTATAAGTTTCTTTCATTTATTGCACGCCACAAAACAGTCATGATACTTATGACATCAACATGGTTAACGAGTTCAGCAAGATGATATGGCACATTGAAAACAATTTCTGTAGTCAGCAATGATAGCTGTTGTATATATGCGTCATAAGACATCACAGTTCAATAGATTCAGAAATTCATCAATCATCGAGTGCTAGTTCGTGAAGCTGTATAAATAATAATAATTTCTATAACTTCTGCAACAGTGTCAGCTACAGATCTTCAATGTTCATAAACAATAATAAATGCTCCCATTCTGATGCTAGCAGATCAGTTGTATACAATAAGTCCGTTCACTGTCTGCACGTGAATAGCATACATGGGCTACAGGTCAGCTCGACCTTTATAATGTTCCTAAGTCTAACCATCTGACTTGGACGTGATCTCTGATATAACGAATCCTGGAACACAGACAACAGTCTTGTTGGTCTAGAGCGACCCATATATATTTAACTAGTTCAGGTATACAGATACCGGTGACTTAATCCTAGTCAAAGTACCTCTCCATTTTGCATCACACAGGCGAGCAAATAGGCGACAAAATGACGAACCTCTAGACGATAGCATAAAGTTCGATACAAGAGGAATTACCTTATTTCGGAAAATCAACCATGAACATATGCCTCCAGGCAGGCTGCATAATACTGGGAAATAGTCTAGTTAGCTAACTAACTCACTAAGACACTGTATTTCCCTCAGAGAATCACAAGACGCAGTTGCGTCTGCTCGCTTCTTAAACCATTTCTAAACTGCCCCCAACTGGGCGGAACACACAGAACGAACTCCCGGTTTGACATGCGCAGAACGACAATCTCTGAGTTGCCGTTCACAATAAGACGATTCGAAGAACATTCGAGATAAAAGTCTTACACAGTCGCGCCTTTTATGGTCATGAAAAGAAGCGTTAAGAAAGGTTTCAGACATCTACCATAGTTGACTGATACTACCAAATAAGGAGATGTGGTCACGCTTCGTTCAAGAAATTATAGACCGAACGTGTCTCTATACAAGAGAAGGCAACTCCTAACAAATTGTAGTCTCGATAACTCGGATTATGTCCCTTTGACCATAGAAAACATAATACACACTTCAGTCAAAAAAATGATCATACATATGAAAAAATGTTTATACAAACGAAAAATAATAATGATCCGTGCGTAACAGTGAGAAAAGAACATTTGTCAACAACACGAACCCTTATTATCATTCGCACATTATACACTCAATCCATGTCTACACACCACTGCGTAGGTCAAGTTGACATTCCATACACTACAGTGGAGCAAACAACACCATAGAGATCTTATCAACTGATGATGATGATGATGTCTGCTTCCATCCACTTATATCTATCTTTTGGTGGATATCATTAACGGGAATAAAAATCTAAAATTATCAACCTTTATCACAAACATACTTGACGATAGTAGTTAATGTAGTTCATAGTAAGCATATGTGATAAATTAAATACTTGCAAACATCCTATTATGGGTCCATGTCGTACTTGAACAAACTGTCAAACGAACATCATGGCTATATACTCGCGCTGCTGGGTTTCAGACAACCGGTAGTGAGCGCATGTGTCTTGACGAGACTGAATCAACTATTTAATCATTTATCTCTTCATTAATTACCGTGGACTGACCCGTGTCCGTACTTGACTAAAAAATATATATATATATGTGCAGTAGCATCATGCACAACCTTGGAAGAGTAACAAAATATCCGTCTTCACTACTTGACGGTCAATACAAAAAGGGTACGGTAACCTAGTCACCGAGCGTGACCATATCGACGCTTACACGTCACGACTTGACCGTGCATCTCGCGTTCATAACCACGTAAAGTATAAAGATCAATTTATATTACTGTAATTCCATTGACCCTAATCATGCGCACTGCTAATTTCTAGCAGACGCCATCAATAAAACTACCCTAAGACTATCAACATGTTTTCTCAATCTGTGTCTCTGCCTTGTAATACTATTCACATGTTTTCTCAATCTGTGCCTCTGCCTTGTAATACTATCCACATGTTTTCTCAATGTTTTCTACTGTTGTTTATTAATTCTATGAATTTCCTTTTTTAATTCTAGAATGTTAAACTGGGCTCTGTGTTTGTTTACTCTTTGTTTCCCTGTGTCGTTTTTCCCCATGAAACTTTTTCTGTTGCCACAAAATATTCTGAACTTTTGTTTGTCATATGTCTTCTCTGTGAGCAGCCCGACTCCTTAAGGGACATAGTTCAAGCCATGTTCACGCCTCTAGCGCCGTCTGTACAAATTATTGTCATATTCTCTTTAATTTTCGTACGTCTCTCCCCACTCCCCAGTTCTATTCTCGATATGCTCACTCTGTTTCTTTTACCTAATTCTCTTTAACATATGTCACACTCTATTTCTTGTACTCAGTTCTCTCCTCCATATGTCATATTCTATTTCTTGTACTCAGTTCTCTCCTCCATATGTCATATTCTATTTCTTGTACTCAGTTCTCTCCTCCATATGTCATATTCTATTTCTTGTACTCAGTTCTCTCCTCCATATGTCATATTCTATTTCTTGTGCTCAGTTTTCTCCTCCATATGTCATATTCTATTTCTTGTGCTCAGTTCTGTCCTCCATATGTCATATTCTATTTCTTGTACTCAGTTCTCTCCTCCATATGTCACATTCTATTTCTTGTACTCAGTTCTCTGCTCCATATGTCACATTCTATTTCTTGTACTCAGTTCTCTCCTCCATATGTCACATTCTATTTCTTGTACTCAGTTCTCTCCTCCATACGTCATATTCTATTTCTTGTACTCAGTTCTCTCCTCCATATGTCATATTCTATTTCTTGTACTCAGTTCTCTCCTCCATATGTCACATTCTATTTCTTGTACCGAGTTCTCTGCTGCATATGTCCCACTCTATTTCTCGTATCCATTTCTCTCCTCCATATATCCCATCCACTCTATTTCTTGTACCCAGTTGTCTTCTCCATTTGCTCCACTCTTGCCCAGCAATTAAAATCATTATCTAATATATTTCCACGTGACTGCTATGTTCTAAGCCATTTTCTCATAACATTTTACATTTCTCAGATTTGTGTTCTATCTGTGGCTTTGGCCAATGAATGGTGATCACTGTATTCAATGTAGCTTTCACGGTGCATTGCGCGACTTTTCCGTATTTTTTCCGAAAAGCAGACGGAATGTTTTCAATGCTCCTTACATGACATTTCACTTATACACTTTTAACATGGGGAGTTCTTGGGACACAGTCAAAGGGAGGTAACGTTGGTGCCTCGTTTGAACTCATTTTTTCCATCACTTAATTCCTCTTGATTTTCCGTTTGTTAAAGGTACATATAGTTCCACACCAGATGATGCCGTTATCATGTCCTGCTTTCTTTGGTTTTAATTATACTGACCGGGAGCCGCGCTGGTGTAATGGTTACAACGTTGCGCTAGCGACCAGGTTTTCATGGTTCAAGCCCGGGCGCTGTCGTTTGTAGGAGTGTCATTTGACTAAATAACCTGAACGGCTCCTGCAGATAAACCCTCCGTGGATGGGAAGGAGCGAAGCTCCTGACAGGGTTGGAAGGAAAGTCCACTGGCTGCCCAGCCTCGCAATGACGTGTCATTGGGCCAAAAGGGCTGGAAAGCTCGAGTGCCGCTGGTCAGAAAGAAAAAATTATACTGACCATTTGTACCGTTAAGCGGCGTGGGAAGAATCAGTTTTCGTTCTTGTACGAGCTGTGTTGCTTTGACCAGTGCCATACAGAGGTTCGTTTATATTGTCTATCCATCTTCCTCTCAGGCGCCCCCTTGCCATGTAACCACATCTTCTACTAGAAATTGCTTGTCATTTGAGCTGATCTGGCTGCATTTTGACGGGATGTGCAAAACATTTGATTATATACCTTTCTGTGAACCTGAGAATGATTTATTTTTTATTCTTGCCCACCAACTTTCTGTTGTCTTTTGTCCTGGAAAGCTTGACCTACATTTATAAAGTCTCAGTAACTAGATAAATTTCACAAATATTTACTCCGCTGTTAAATTATTACAAATATTGTTTATGTACACTTTTCCAAAGTGTTTAAGGATATCTTGGCATGTCCCAGCCCGTATCTGATCACCTTTCTAATATTACAACAGGTTGTAGCATGATACACCTTGCATTATTTATTTTATAATACCAATATTTAACTTAATTACAGTCTTATTATAGCTAATATAGTTCATCTTTAATATATATCTTATATCTGTAAGTATCGTCGATATCTTATTACAGCAGTTGTTATTACTACCTGACGTATGCTAAAATGTTCTTTGCCTCGTAAAAATAAAGTTTCAATCGTTTGTCTATTTCATCATCTTGTCTCTGTTGGTGATATCTGTAGATGTTCTCTTGTCTCTGTTGGTGATATCTATTGGTAATATCTGTTGATGATATCTGTAGGTGATATCTGTTGGTGATATATGTAGGTGATATCTGTTGATGATATCTGTAGGTGATATTTATAGGTGATATCTGTAGGTGATATCTGTAGGTGATATCTGTAGGTGATATCTGTAGGTGATATCTGTAGGTGATATCTGTAGGTGATATCTGTAGGTGATAAAAGACGAGAGAAAGAAAGGGCAGAATGTCAGACGGGACTGCGTGCCCAATTCTCAACCCTGTGTGTGTGTGTGTGTGTGTGCGCGCGCGCGTGCGTGCGTGTGTGTGTGTGCAGTGCGTAGCCGAAAAATGGTGATTTGTTCTCTCTTACATAGCTGACTTAACAATGCTAGATCCAGCTTTATGGAGAGGTAATTTCCATTCTTTTCTGCCTTTACCTTCCCTAACTCACAAGCAAAGCCAGTAACCAATGTTCAGCTAGGTAGCCTGGAACGTGACGTTACCAGGTACTGAACCCGAAACTCATTGATTTTGCTACAAGAGGAAAGAGGAAAGAGTCTAACGGGCTGATCACCCGTTTGCCAGACACTTCGATTACGGAAACAACGGCAAATGGGTTGATTTGCCATTGCCCTAAAGACGCCACTAGGCGTGATGGGAAACAATGGCAAAGAAAACCTATCTGCTGTTGCCCTAAGACGCCACTAGGCGTAATGGCCACTGACTGCTTTGACGGTCGGTGGCTAAGGACAGAAGAAGAAGAAGAAAGAGTCTATAAACTACGCCAATCAGGCGCTTGGTGTTTGACCTAAATTTTAATAATTCTCTAGAAGGTTCCACTAAATAAAGTATGATCAAAATAATTCATTCAGATAAAAAGTTACAAAATCTGAACGGAACGAGAAATACATAACACATTTTCTGTAAAATGATTTAATCCAACAAATTAAGCACACATTTATCTCATTTACAAGGACGACAACTAATGAAAAGAATTCAAGAAAACTGATAAACAAATTAGTTCAATGTCTTTAATGAGCAGTGTCGGTAACAAAGAAATATGCAGCACAAAATCTTTGTTAGAAACTAGTATTTACAAATATATACATTCAATAGTCATTTAACCAAACAAAATCTATAAAATAATTTACAAGATACATGTAAGAAAATCTGAAAACATCAGTAGCGACCGACATATTAGTGCAAGGGCTTCCATCCCCTTCTAAAAATAATTTTTTTTAAGTGCTACTTTAACGAATGGAAAATCTTTAAGTTCTCTAAGTTAGAGGACGCTGCGGTATACATCTATTCAATAATGTTTGCCTTTAATACGTTGGTAAATTCCAGAAAGAACAAGTCGACACGACCAGACTACTATTTCACACTTCATTATATATCCACAAAGGCTGACTATCGGTGCGTAGTCGATGTCTATTTTGCATTTATTCAGTACTTGCTAAAGGGGCCATTTATAAAATGTATGTTACAGTCTTTACTTGATGTATCATTTATTCAACCTCTTATTGGTGTTCATTTCAGCTGAAATAAATAGTTTGAACTGTAACAGCTGAAGTACCACGTACCTTCTTACACCCGTACATATACATTTATACATATATACGATTTAAAAAGCCAAGGGTACGTCGCGAAATTGCGGGATGCGTGCAGTGGTGGTGGAGAAAAGTCAAACAAATACCGTGACGTCAGTGTCCGGTTGTGTAGCGAAAAGAGACCCAGGCGTTAGCGTTTGTTAGCTTAACATTTTTTTATGCGTGCGTGTCATTGGGCCGAAGGGCTGAAAGCCCAAGTGCCGCTGGTTAAGAAAAAAAAAAATGCGCGCGTGTTAACTGAATAAGCGATAAAAAAGAACTTTTTTGTTTTAACTGGACTAAACTGAATACGATAAGTAGTACATTTAAAAACAATATGTACACGTCTTCCATGTGTGAATGTGCATATGAATAATTAATTAAACACAGGCAGAACAAATAATTCTATTTTCTCCAAACGTGAGTACTTATACAGTTCAGTTATCAATCATGTTAGTGTTGTTACTATTACAGCGCATACGGCTAATATTTTTATTATTATCGTATGTTTTAGCAATGTTGCAAAGAGTATCTATATAAAATCTAAAATCTATAGACATCAAAGAGTTAATTACACCGTGTAACTAAGGCAAGAATGTATTAAATAACAGAAAAAAAAAAAAAAAGAAACAAATGAGTAATCGGAGTGTGGAATCTACAGAAGATCAGAATGATGTGAATTATTGTACATTTAATGAATGGGCACCGGTAACAAATAATTCTCAAGTTGTAGCTATCATTTAAGAACATAATCGCGGAAACACGACTAAACCTTAGAATTACTCACATGCGCGTTACTGGCCGAATGAAGTAAGTACTTCTTAAAAAAAAAAAAAAGAAAACACAGAAAACAAATACTATTGTGACGTAAAAGTTCAACTTCAAATTAATAGAAACCGCAGACATACTAAAAGTTACCAGCATCAAAATCGATTAGATCTAAAAATTATCTAGAACATCTCAGAAAACAACATGGCTGCTTTAGCTTCTGCTTACATTAGAAGATGAAATCAAACTACCTACTGGAAAATACGCTGACTGTTTTTGATTCACCGTTACATATGCCATTACATTTCCTCACTGTACAAATATGAACGAAACAAACCATGGCAAACATTTGATAAACAGAAAGTCAACCGGGCATAAAGTACAGGAGACAATTTAGTCAGGCGGAGGAGAAATTCCAGTGATAAGAAGGAGAGAATCAAAAATAGACGGAGGAGAAAAAATATGAGAAAAAACAATCACTGTGTGAAGCGGAGATGCCGACTGAAGGAAAAAATTGGAGATGAAGATTGTACGATGGCTTGAGCTGAGATTTTATGGCGCGAAGTGGTTGAACGTTGTATTCTGTGTATCAAAATATAATAGTTAAAGATTCAGTAAATGTAGCAGATGTTCACATACCCCGAACACCACTTGTGCGATCGCATACTGACGTGTCATTTAAATATAAACGAAAGACATCCTGTACGGTTAATATTGTGAAAGACTATCGAGCAAGCCACACTGTAAGACTTTTGACAAATTCTATCTTTACGTACCCAAACCATTTTTTTTTTTATTTTAAATTTTTTTTTTTTTTTTTTTAGTACAGTTTAATTTGTCATTGGTCTTTCGCGAATTAGAACATTAGACTCTTCACATAACTACCGTATCAGTAAATTAAGAGACACAACATTTTTATAATACATTAATTTTTTACAGTAACCAAAAAGTAATTAACATATTTTTTGTGCTAGAAAAGTTTTACATTTATACATGGGCTGAGAAGATTTTTCAAACATTTCAGCAAACAATGTAATCGCCAGAACATGTGACACTAAAATGACAGACACCGTTACAATCAGCGAAACAATTAACAAAAGATACAGTTGGCAACAATAACAAAGTGGTAAACTAAAAATATGAAGAACAAAATGGATACAGCAATTTCTTGAATAGTTACAATTTCTAAGAAAAAGCCAAAGTATACATATTATTAAAATAAAGAACCGAATTGCAATAAAATACACATGACAAAATATTTGAAACATTCTATTGTCTGCTTGTGTTATTTTTTGTGTCTGAAATTATTTCAAAATATCATCTCGTACAGCGAAAAGTTAATTTCATCGGGTTTAATTTGTGTGTCCACTGTCTGCATTATATCCTTCCACTGTCATTTAGCTTAGTCAAAATATATAGTGCGTTTTGTTAAGCGTTTTCAGTGCTCTGTATGTTAGTCTACTATTTTCTTCTACACTCTGAGCCATTTCGTCAATCCATCTTATTTTTCTAAGATCCTTCGTCCCTATTTCCGGATGATAAAGCACTGGACGTCCAACAAATGTGTAGCAACTTTTTTATACGCTTCTTTACGAAATAGTTCCAGAATGAATGCCTTGAATGATGTCTCACAAAACTACGGAGTTGTGTTACGATGTATCGCTGTTAAAATACAACAAAACAAACTTAACGTGTCTTAACTCATAACTTTGTTTACAGTGTGTGTCATGTTGGTTGCTGTGCATTCTTTCCAAACATTTATCACAAGAGCTTCATTCGTTACAGCTCTTTCAACCTATGAACAATCTCAAAGTTTCTGGGACATATTTTTTCTGTTCTTCTCGTTTTTCAGTGTTTTTTTCCATTATTTTGCTTTGTTGTTCACTTGATCCTATACTTATGAATGTCTTCTTTTTTTGAAGACGAAGTCAGTTCCATCCTTCTCGCTCACTATAGTTTGTTTCCAGTTTTCATTTCCCAGTTTCTTTCATTTATCTTCGTACACAATCTTTACACAGTTAAAACATTTATAACCACCTTTTTTTTATTATTTGAATGTACATGTTGAACAACAGAATCTAATCTGGATACACAATTCTATAAAACAGAATCTCTGGTTTTTTTTAGCTGTAATGTTTACATAAGAGGTATCGCATAAATGAAAAAAAGTAGTTCAGGCAAATTTGAGTAGTTTGAAAAAAAATTAGGACAGTTTAGAACGAAGTATGATGTACTCTCTGGAGGGAATGAAGCTCAAGGTCAGTCATGTTTATACTGGCGAGTGTAAAAAAAAAAGCCTTTAGTGTCGTCTCCATACTTTATGTGATGGTGTTCATGCAGTGCTTTGTTGTACCGTCTTCCTAAGTACCTGTTGCTACCAAGTGGGTTATCTTCCTTTGCGCATGTCAACCTGGCTACCCTTTGTGTGTGCTCCCGACGAAGATTTTTGGTGTGTTGAAGGAGATGTCTGTTTGTAGGTCCGTCTTCCTCCTCGTTGATGTGTTCCTTCATGCCCATCATGCTCGTTCTCCTTGTCTTTCAATCCGAAAACACCAGAGTCTTTCTTGGGCACGTCTTGTCCTGCTAGCCTCTTCAGACTGTCCATCTCAACAGGGCTTGTGGAGAAGAACCAATCGTATGTCAGGGAGCCTATAACTGCCCCAGCCATTGGACCCGCCCAGTAGATCTGCAAGAATTGATTCCATTTTGAATATATGAGAAAATAATTATATCTGATACTTATCGTTGAGTGAAAGGTGAAATTTATTTTTACATTAAATAAGATTTAGGAAAATTTATAAGTTAATTATAAGTAACATAAAGTGAAGTAAAACTATAAGTAACATAAAGTGAAGTAAAACTATAAATAACATAAAGTGAAGTAAAACTATAAATAACATAAAGTGAAGAAACAAAAAACTAAACAAAATGGTGGAACCAGCCCCATTAGTTGTCTGCTTTAAAAATCAAATGTGGGTGGACATCTTGTCATATATGTTGTACATGTACATGTTTTCCCTTCCTTATATGTTGTACATGTACATGTTTTCCCTTCCTTATATGTTGTACATGTACATGTGTTCCCTTCCTTATATGTTGTACATGTACATGTGTTCCCTTCCTTATATGTTGTACATGTACATGTTCCCTTCCTTATATGTTTTACATGTACATATGTTCCCTTCCTTATATGTTGTACATGTACATGTGTTCCCTTCCTTATATGTTGTACATGCACATATGTTCCCTTCCTTACATGTTGTACATGTACATATGTTCCCTTCCTTATATGTTGTACATGTACATATGTTCCCTTCCTTATATGTTGTACATGTACATATGTTCCCTTCCTTATATGTTGTACATGCGAGTGTAGTTATTCACAAGTTGGATGGTTTTGTTGTCTGGGAACATAAAGACATAACTAACAACTTTAGCGGTTTTAGGGGAGAAGAAACAACAACGCTTTCAGATATTGTAGTGAAAAAAATACCGTCTTATTGTTGGTATGTCCATGTGATGTAGAGATTCGCTTGATTAAGGTACAAATAGATGTGCAGATAGTTCACAAACTGGAACCTCTTAATGGAATTTAATAGGTATCGTGGCAAAAAACATTATAAAGTCTATGTTTGTAGTAGTATGTAGTAGTAGTAGTAGTAGTAGTAGTAGTTGTAGTAGTAGTAGTTGTTATGTTGTAGTAGTAATAGTTGTATTAAAGTAGTCAGGAGTAGAAGAAGAAGATTGCGGAATTAGTAGTAGTGTAGTTTGTTTTAGTTGTTGCAGTGGAAAGCAGCAGTCAACAATAGTTAGTAAGTAGTTGTAGTTAGTAAGCCATGTGGAAGCAGCAGTAACATAGTAGTTGTAGTAATAGTAGTAGCAGTGATTGTGATAGTAGTAGAAGTAACAACACTAATATCATCACAGTAGTTGTAGTAATAGTAGTAGCAGTGATTGTGATAGTAGTAGAAGTAACAACACTAATATCATCACAGTAGTTGTAGTAATAGTAGTAGCAGTGACTGTGATAGTAGTAGAATGAGCAACACTAATATCATCACAGTAGTAGTAGTAGTAATAGTAGTAGCAGTGCAGTAAGTTACCAGTAACAACAATAGTATATGTAACAGTTATTGAGTAGTAGTAGCAGTGGAAGCAGCGAGTAACAATTATTCAGTAGTATAGTACTGTTATAGTAGTAGCAGCAGAAGCAACAGTAACTATAGTAGTAGTAGTTATTTGTAGTAGCAGTGAAGCAGCAGTAACAATAGTAGTAGTAGTTAATAGTAGTTGCAGTGGAAGCAGCAGTAACAATAGTAGTATGTTTGTTATAGTTTGTAGCAGTGGAAGCAGCAGTATAACAATAGTTGTAGTTAATAGTAGTAGCAGTGAGTGCAGTTAACCAATAGTAGTAGTGGTATAGCAGTGGCAGTGGAAGCAGCAGTAACAATAGTAGTAGTTGTTATAGTAGTAGCAGTGGATATGCAGCAGCAACAATAGTAGTAGTAGTTATAGTAAGCAGCAAGTAACAATATCACTGTAGTAGTAGTTATAGTAGTGGCAGTAGTGGCAAGTGTGAAGCAGGTAACAATGATAGTAAATAGTAGTAGGTTATAGTAGTGGCAGTGGTAAGCAGCAGTAACAATAGTGTAGTAGTTGTTTAGTGATGTAGTAGAATGGAAAGCAGCAGTAACAATAGTAAGTAGTTGTTATAGTAGTAGCAGTGGAAGCAGCAGTAACAATAGTAGTTGTAGTAGTTATAGTAGCAGCAGTAACAATAGTAGTTAGTAGTTATTAGTTAGTAGCAGTGGAAGCAGCAGTAACAATAGTAGTAGTAGTTATAGTAGTGGCAGTGGAAGCAGCAGTAACAATAGTAGTTATAGTAGTGGCAGTGGAAGCAGCAGTAACAATAGTAGTAGTAGTTATTGTAGTAGCAGTGGAAGCAGCAGTAACAATAGTAGTAGTAGTTATAGTAGTGGCAGTGGAAGAAGCAGTAACAATAGTAGTAGTAGTTATAGTAGTAGCAGTGGAAGCAGCAGTAACAATAGTAGTAGTTGTTATAGTAGTAGCAGTGGAAGCAGCAGTAACAATAGTAGTAGTAGTTATAGTAGTGGCAGTACATCTACTATTAGTAATATTCTTCTTCTTCAAGTACCATGCCTGGTGGCGTAGACGATCATGTGTCTCCACAACGTCCTGTCTCCAGTATTGTTTATCAGTTATGTTCTTGACTTCTGTCCATGATGTCAAGCTGTCCAGTGTCTGCTCCCTTTTTGTTTTTCTCTTTTTTTCCTTCAATCGTTTCTATTTTTTAAATAGATTTCCCCGTTTCATAAGATAGCCACAGCAAGTGAATTGTTTCTTTCTAATATTGCTTCCTTGCTGATTGGCTTCCTTCAGGACATCATCACAACTCTTTTCTAGCTGTACTTATTTAAGTACTAATTGTAGCAACAGTAATAGTAGCAACATTAGTAGTTGTTGCTTCTACTGTTTGTTTTGTTGCTGATGTTGTTGTACAAGAAGAAAAGAGAGACCCAGCACACATGTTATGTAACATTAGACCAGGCTCACACTGAAGACGTCTTACCCAGAGATTTTCGTATCTTCCCAGAATCATGGCTGGCCCAAAACGCTCTGGATGGATTCATACAAGCGCCCGACAGATTAGCCTGTGAATAATCGTAGTTGAAAATTGAGTAAAATAGATAAATTTTGGACTATC
Source organism: Oreohelix idahoensis (assembly GCA_024509875.1). Classification (NCBI taxonomy): domain Eukaryota; kingdom Metazoa; phylum Mollusca; class Gastropoda; order Stylommatophora; family Oreohelicidae; genus Oreohelix; species Oreohelix idahoensis. Next base: position 32,178 of record JAMPIV010015392.1, on the reverse strand, counting down.
CCTCTCTCACAGGCATTTAAAAGCTCGGTATGCCAGGATTAACGATAAAGGAAAGCAAGTGAAGTGAAGTGAAAATATTCGGTCAAATATTGTTTCCTTTGAATTGTCAACTACTGTGCCCATAGAGCTGCGGGAAGCATAACGTCTGGCAGACATAAAAAAATATATAAAAGCTCAATGTTTTCAAAGTTCCCCATACTCAGATACATGAAAACAGAAATGATTTTTATCAAGGTAAGTTTTTAGAGAGCTCGGTTTTTCTAAAAGTAGATACACATAGCTCCTTGATTGTATGCCGCTGGTTTAAAGATTAGGAGGCCCCGTGTGTATCCCAGGGAGTCTCTGAGGAGGAAACGCAAGCGCCTACTGCTGCCTCATGCATGTCGTGCTACTAACACGAAGTTGTGTATGGGACTGGCAACCTGATGATGGCAAATATATTGTTATAGAATCCGCCGCTGCACAATGAGATGAATGCTTTGGAGCCGACTACAGTACTAGTTCCATGCCCTATAAGGGGCGAAATGAGGAACGAAAGTTGAGCAGATGTGTAACCGCGTATACCGCGAGTTTTCAGATATAGACTATATTAACATAAAATAAATTTTTATAGAAACAGAAGATAAAAGAAAATCTTAACGCAGATGTTCAATTAGGCCAGTTTTAGCTTGGAAACGCCACGCATTATTTTAGGCCAAGTTTAGCGTGTATAGTTGCGTTGGTCACGTGTTTTCCAACCAATGGTTAGGCTCACTTTTTTTCCCAGAAATGAACGGGAGACGAAGCCATGTTTTTAGGCAGTATTGAACTGAAAGCGGGAAAGCAAGGACATGCTTTGTCTAATCAGTGTAGATTTCAGTTGAGGACATCAACTTCAGACACAGTTGTGTATATTTAATTAATTCTTGGAAGTGTTTGTGAAATTCTAAAGTCTGTAAGTACTATCCATTAACAATGCTCAAACAGTTAGAGCTGACGGTCATAACCCAAGTAGGGCTATGTTCCAAGATGTGCAACAATGAAAACAAGCTAGGCATATAATTGACAGATATGCTTACAAAGGAAGATCCTGATGTTGGGAAAAAAGGAATGTTGCATCCTAGAAATAATATATTGAACCTTCATGCTGGTTTATAAATGTCGACATGCTATTGTGAGAATTTGATGTAGTTACCATTTGACTTAACTCAGTTCTTGTTGAAAGTTAAATAAAACAGTTGTTTCATTGAACACAAAGGCTGTTGACGAATCATATGTTTTGCAAGTGGCCATCATACAAATTACTAAAGTATCATACCAAAGCTAATCGCTGCAGGTGCAACACAAACAATAACCATCTGCTCTAAAATTAAAACATCTTAGAGGATTTTCCCCGAACCTGGTAAATTCCTGTAAGTCTGTAGAGAGAAATCATCACCTCTAGCAGGCTAGCTAGTAATCAAAATCTAATACTCTCGAGTTAAACAGCAACCCCCACTACCCTGCCCGGCCACACATCTCAATTTGGTGCCGTATGACCAGTCCTCTAAAAAAGAGCAGAAGCGAAGATGGATCAATTAATGGAAAATTTTCAACAGCTTGGTGTGGACCAACAACAACAACAACCACAGAACCAACCTGTAAATGCACAACCGTTGCAGCCCCCAGTCAATCCAAATATGGAGGAACCCACATTGACTGCGCTACAGCGCCTTACTGAGAACTTAGAAAAGAATAGCAATTATGCAAAATTATCCCAAGTTAGGTCCATAGTACAACCATTCGAGGGAGATAAGAAGAAATTCAGGAGATGGTTGGCCGACATAGACAAATTTGCGGCAATAGCAGAAACAACAAATGATGAAGAGAAAAAGAAAATCGCTCTGTTAGGTTCTGATTCGTACGTGACTGATTTTTTAAGAAGGAGGTCCCAGCAGTACCCCACAGAAACCTACGAGTCCTTAAAGAAAGAGCGCACCCAGAGATATGGGGAAATAATAGACAAAATGCATGCTTGGTCAGTCCTTAGAAGCATGAAACAGGAAAGAGATGAATCGGTACAACTTTTTGGAGATAGATTCCTCAATATGGCAGAAGAGGCGTTTTGCGGAGAAATCCCTACCACACCTGATGTAGAAATAGTTAGTGGGGATATTTGCCGATGGCCTTAGGGCAGAAAATATCAGAAGGCATATCATTAGAAAAGACACCAAGACCATTGCTGAAACAATCCAAGCAGCAATACAGGAGGAGAATCTTCACCAAAGGTTCCAACAAAGAGCAGTTAGGGAACCCCGACCACAATATAGGGACTATAATGAGCATGAGCCTATGGAAGTTGACCATGCCAGGAGGCAATGGACTCGCTCACGACAACGAGATGATAGGCCCCGCAATTATAGACCCCCCACACAGAGGCAAAACGACGTCAATAATGTCAATCCGAACGGATGCTTCACATGCGGTAGGCTTGGACATGGTTACAAGTCCTGTAGAGCAAATTACAATAATGCACCATCCAGAAGAGGAGGTTATCAACCACAACAACCCGCATCACCCCCACGTGATTACACTAGAAATCAGTATACCAGAGGCACACCTCAACCCCTCATGCGTCAGGGAAACGGCCGCGCCACTCACTAAACAAGACCGTTAGTGAGGGCAACAATCACAGAAAATGGTCTAAAACAAAAGAAACAAACAGAATAGAAATTGTCAAGTAGGCCCATCCGGAAAAATACAATATGAAGAAATGTTGCATGATGGAACTAAAATACATCCGGACCCCAGTTCATGCATCATGTCTATACAGGGCCAACAATATAGGGCACTGGTAGATACAGGAGCATCCATCAGCCTTATTAGGTTCCAGCTGTTCAAGAGGATCCAACACTTAGTACGATTTCAACCGTCCAAAACACACCTAGCTTCAGTCACGGGACAAAGACTAGATTCAGTTGGGACAGCATGGCTAAAATTTTCCTTAGGCGAAACATATTTTGAACACCCATTTGTCATTACCAAAGGAATGTCTAGAAATCTTATCCTAGGGAGAGATTTTTTTAACAAACACAAAGTTAGAATATACTATGACCTCCAGAAAATCAAAGTCAACAATACATACATAGATCTCCAGGACGATATACACATAGCGTCTTTGGTAAGGATTACAGCCCCCATAACGGTGGCCCCAAATTCCCTGGTCATAGCAAAAGGCAGAGTAAAAAATTCTGAGTACATAACACCAGGGCAATCAATTCAAATACAGCCCCTAGCAGAAGAAAGCATTATTGATGACCCATTGTTGCAAATTACAGAGGGAATCGCTGAAGTCTCGAAGGCTAGAGATTTCCCCATCATGATATTGAATATGTCAGGAAAAACTACCACTATAAATAGAGGCACTATTGTAGCACAAGTGGATACGTCAAAGTTAAGACAAACCAAAACCAATAGAGACCATCTACAAATTGTCTCAACCACTCCCACTGGACATAATGCACGAAATCACAGTACAAATAACCATAGTACACGGAAAGTAAACAGTTATAAGGCTTATGCAGAAAAAGGCAGTAACATCAGTCACAGTTATGTTACACCACAGCATACCCTACCCAGATGGCAGAAACGAACCAGTCCATACATAAGAAGAGAAAGGCCACAGTATGAAAATGACTATAATTACTCATTCTTGCGCCCCAGCACACCAAGAGAAAAGATGAAGTGCTGTATATCACAGAGTAACAGAGAAACAGAAATTGTCTTGCCAGGAGGATATCCAAAGCGACAAGACAGTGATACATGCCCCATGGAGTATCAATATAACTCAAAAACAGGTGGATATGATAAAGTCCCAAAACCAATTGAAATTTCCGAAGAAAAGGAAGAATTCTTATATGACTATACCACAGGAGGATACTATAGCAGCAAAGTTGGAAACAGAAAGAATGAAAAATTTTCGCCCAGGGAAAGAAGACAGCCCTATAGCACAAACAGAAGAAATACAGTAACGTACGCGGATAAGCGCAGTTACGGCAGAAATAATCAGAAAAAATGGCACAACAACGACTACCCCAGAAATATAATAAGAAATGAATATACAGTAAATGCAGTGACAAATGGAAATGCACACAGTACATGGCAGAGGAGACAGTACCAAGCACAGCCCAATGAACGGCAAAGAACTACGCAAAAGAAAGCCACATACCAGGAGCAGAGATTTTCACAAGATGCAAGAAAAATGTCCCAAAATTATGGGAATGAAACGGAGGCATCAAGACAGACCAGAGATATCATAGCAGATCATAAATACAGAGAGAGAATAGCTCAGTTACTTGCAACCCTGAATGCCACAGAAGATAATAAGCAACGTTTGAAAACGTTTGTAGAAAAGCACCAGGATGTATTCGCACTCAATGACATGGAATTAGGCAGAACTAACACTGTCAAAATGGACATTCAAACAACCACAGAGGAGCCAATACATATGAAACCCTATCATACGCCCTTGAAAAAAACAGAGAACTCGTGGAAAGGTCTATAAATGAAATGCTACAGGCAGGAATCATCGAAAGATCCCGTTCCCAATGGTCCTCACCCATAGTGATCGTAACAAAGAAAGACGGCTCCAGTCGCTTTTGCTGCGACTACCGTGCCCTTAACAAAATCACAAAAGTCATTTCCTACCCCCTCCCCAGGATAGACGATCTACTTGCGACGTTAGGAAAGTCTACATACTTTACCACACTTGATGCAAGGTCAGGCTTTTGGTGCATCCCCATGACACCTGAGGCAAAACAGAAATCCACATTCTGTTCACATATGGGAAGCTTTTTTTGGAATGTTATGCCATTTGGTCTAAAAGGATCTCCAGCAACATATATGTCACTCATGGATGAAGTGTTAAAGGGTCTACATCCATTTGCCCTGGCATACATAGACGATATCCTGATACATACCGCAGGCACGATGGAAGACGACCTCCGCAAGGTTGAAACAGTGTTTGATAGACTCAGGCATCACCAAATAAAGTTAAAACTGTCGAAGTGTGAGTTTCTAAAGACAGAAACAAAATATTTAGGCTTTGTCATCAATAGACATGGCGTCAGACCTGATGAAGATAAAGTCAAAGCCATAAGAGAAATGCCTAGCCCCAAGACGGTGAGACAAACACGCTCATTTATTGGTACAATAGGGTACTATAGACGCCACATCATCAATTTCTCCAGAGCAGCAGAGCCTTTGATAGCCCTTACCCGCAAGTATGCACGCTTCAGATGGACAGAAGACTGCCAGAGATCCTTTGAGTATCTTAAAAATGCCCTAACCACCATCCCACTGCTTGGACATCCAGATATTTCTCAGCCCATGATACTATACGCCGATGCCTCAGATAACGCAATTGGTGCTTGTTTGGTCCAACCTGTACTAGAAGATGAAACACCCATCCTACCAAACATTCCAAATGAGAAACCCATTGCATTCCTATCCCACGCATTGTCAAAGTCACAAAAACGGTGGACCACCACCGAGAAAGAAGCATATGCTATTCACTATGCAGTACAAAAGTTTGACTTTTACGTCAGAGGAACTAAACTCATTATAAGAACTGATCATCAACCTTTGGTTAACTGGCTCACCAAAACACAAGAACAGCCAAAGAAGCTACAGACATGGGCAATGAATTTACAGTCCTACGACACCACCATCGAACATATCCCAGGCGAAATGAACACCTGTGCAGACCTCTTATCCAGGATTAAATATGATGATGAAACTGAAGTGAAAACAAATAGAGTCAAAAATGATGGCACATCCTCAGAGATTGACGATAATGCTAAAGAAATTAACGAAATTACTTCACCAGGTCGAAGAAGTACCTCAGATTCTGCCACACAAGTAGAAGAAGAAAGCCAAGATATGTTTGACATGAGAGTAGAACAAGCGAAAGATGCAGAAATTGTCAAGCTGCTCACATACGTGAAAGAAAACCCAACAAAAAGTAAAGATTTTACAGTACACCCAACGGATGGAACTCTATACTATATTGATCAGAAACAAGAAGGGACACTAAGAAAAGTCATTCCAGCACATCTAGTCCCAGAAGTATTGCTACAGTTTCATGATAACAACGGGTACATGGGAAGAGACAAAACAATAGATGGCATAAAGAAAAGGTATTATTGGCAAACTTTCTACAAGGACATTACAGAATATGTAGCCACCTGTAGAACATGTAAATTGAGAAACATGAAGCCACATTTAATTCCTCTTCAAGAAATGCAACCTTCCCATTATCCCATGCAAACAGTAAGCATTGACTTATCAGGTCCTTACCCACTCACCCAATCAGGCAACAAATACCTCCTGCACATAGTTGACCAATACTCTGTTTGGCCAGAAAGTTACCCACTCAGTGATGCCACATCGCAGTCCATCACGCAAATTTTTTTACAAGAATTCATTCCCAGGCATGGCTGTCCAAAACGAATCATTTCAGACAACGGTAAACAGTTTATAGGTAACCCATTTAAAGCCACCTTACACCAGCTGAATATTGAGCATACTACAACCACTTATTATTGCCCAAATGCAAATGGCAGAAATGAACGCATGCACGCCACCCTACATGATATTATTAGCAAATATATCAAGGGGAACCACCAATACTGGGACCTATACATTAACCAAGCTCTTGAAGCCATCCGAGTAAACGTGAACGATACCACAGGAATGTCACCCTTTCTCATGCTATACGGAAGAGAACCAAACTTTCCGTTAGACAACCTACTTCGCCCACAAAGAAAATACATGGGAGAAGACCCCATCGAAATAATCCTTCAAGAAAAGTATAAAGCTCACTAGATTGCACAACGAAATACGCAGAAGGCATTTTACAAGAAACAGAAACAACATGATAAATCTGCCAAGCTACCAACGTACAAAATAGGAGACAGAGTATACTACAAGAAACATGTACGCAGTTCAAAATTCGATGACCGATGGTTAGATGGCTACAAAATCATGAAACAAACTACGCCTGTAAACTTCATTATTTGGAATGAAGAGAAACAACACCAAACAAAAGCTCACGTAAAACAAATAAAAATTGATAATCACCGGCCCATTCCGCCTCTGACGACAAATACAAGACCAGTCAGAAAAGCCACCCTAAATTATAATCCATCCAGCACAGATTCGTCTGACATATCAGAGTCAGAGACGACAGACTCTGAATTTTACCAAGACGACCACATACCCAGACCACCCACAGATGAAATACATCGAGCAAGACAACAACGAGACTCGTCCGAAAGCGAAGAAGATATCCCACCACTTGAATTACGTAATAGACTACAAGACAGAGACCTGCGCATTAGAAATGAAGAAATCATGCCACAGACGTCACACGATGACAACACGAAAACACCTTATATCCACACTCAAACTTACTCCCGCAGTGAAAAATCGTCAACTGATACCTATCACACCCCCAGTTCAGGCAGTTCCAGTTGGAATACCAGCGAAGGACAAACACTGTTATACCACAAGAACAAGATTGCTCGTTCAGAACAATCAGATCCTGAAGAAACGATACCCAAGCAGATTGTTGAACCATATACCAGCAATCTGTATGAAGACGAAACGCAACAAGAAATGCGAAACTACAGTGTCAACCCCGGCACAGCTTTGTCAGACCCCAACGAACAGAATGACAGAGAAATGGTAGAATTGTACGAACAAGAAACAGACATTGATACAGCTAGTTCCATTGAAACCAGTGATGCGGAGAGTACATTATTCGTACCAGTCAGCTCCAGCGTCAAACGCGCCTATAAAACAGAATCTGATGACTCAATTCCTAGCAACAAAATTCCGCGTATACAGCACAACTATATCAGACGAAAGATTCTGAAGAAACGCAATCATGTTCCCAAACCAAGCCGAGAAGTGTTAGCCTCATCTCAACTAGTCAAAAACAACAGTGTGCAAATTACTGTGCCCATGGTAACCGGTGCTAACGTTCAGCACAACCAGGTCAGAAGAAAAATCAAGGCGAAACATGCCCCTGCCTCAAAACTAACAGATGTTCCCGCCATGCAAACCCCAACCACAGGGAAACCATCACCGCAATCAAAAGATGTTAAGCCATCACCGCATTCGCCAATGTCCTCAGCGCCCCAACAATCAGCAAATGCAGTGTCACCCACATTTACTCAGTATGATGCTCGCCTAACCAGTCGAGACATTGCAAAGTTAGAGATGGCGGCACAACTAAAGGACTTATTACTGAAGCTTTGCTGAGACACGCCCCTCGAGTCTTCAATGTACATGCCATCCCATGTACGGTCACCGCGAATGTGCATTTATGTTTAACAATGTACTAACTCTCCCCATGTACTCTATTTTCAGTTTTTGACAGTTCAAATGACTTGCTTCCAGACTAAGATGTCAAAAGCCTCACTGAGAAAGTTATTTTTTCCAGCCTTAGAATACTGATGCCAGAGGAAAATCAAGACCAGCCCACGGAGGATTTTCTTTAGATAGTATAATGTTGTAAAATAAAAACTACAAAACAATTGATAACACACGGTGTTACGAGTTTACAGACATTACTTAGTTACAGACATTTTCTTAAAATTTAGAATGTTACAAAACCTTACCTATAACACATGTGTCACACTATTCTGTTGTAACATGGATCTACACTTTTGTAACTGATCATATTCCACGCTTCATTCACCAGTACTTTTTCTTACCCCATACTAATATTTCTGTGATCTCTTTTATGCTAAACTCCTTTATTCTATCACCTTGACCAATCATACTGTTCCTACTATGAGATCTCTTAACAGCATAAAATTCATACCCAAAACTAGTATTGCATGTTATGCTATTTTTCTCCACAGGATTATTTATTTTCAAATGTACATTATTATTTTAGACCCAGATGTATATTAGTACTGTCAAGAATTTTAAACATTCTCCTAAAGATTCCATATCCCAACCTTGACTCTCTATAGTAAGATTTCCTTCACTCCACTGTTACTCATCTTTGACTTACTATTTTTCCATTCCACTATATTGAAACGACATAAAAGAAAAAATGAAAAGAAGAGAAAACATTCTATAGGATTGCTATATGTTTATATGCCACCCTCACACATTTTGATGATGATAAGCCAATATTGTAAAACATTGACTGCCTTGAGGTTAGCAGCCGACATAAAAGAAAAGAAAAAGAGAAAATAAATCACCATTTCAGAGTGAGAAATTAGTTTTTACTCCTACTGCCCATTACCAGTCATACACCCCACCAGCATGATCTCTGATACTCCAGCAGTATTTCGTTGATACTGCCTATCACAAATACCCCAATGACATTTGCGCATGCTGATTTTCTGCAAATGAAGAATCCCTTGAGAGCATCAGTATATGCTAACCACAGATTGAACAAATTGCACCTATTTGTTGATGATGCCTTTGCCCATGTTAAAGAAATAGCATTTGCACATGCTGACCTAGCAAATGAAATACCCCTTTACAGCATTTGTATATGCTGAACCCACATTGAACACCCATTACCAGATGATAACCACTAATGACACATAAGATGAAGAAGCAACTAGGTTATGTATGATGAAGATGCCATTTTATATTAAGGTGAAACTTTATGTTGTCACAACTGAGATTTTGTTGTAATGTTTATGCACAAAATCCCCCACATTAACATTGGAGGAATAATCTTAGTCTTTCGTGGTTACGAGATAAGACAAAGAGATAATGGAATATTTTATGAATACCATGGACATAGAACAAATCAGAGCAGATGATTGTTACACATATGAGGACCATATTTGAAGTCGTTATTGAAGGATTATCAGTAGACAAGGACCAATAGATTATGATAATCCCATGGAACCACAGGTACTAAGGACACAAAATGGAGATTAAATAATGAGAAAAAAAATAATGACTGAATAATTACTACGCCCAGAGGTAAAGGAAATAGAGATACATCCGCATTTTTGGAGAAGAAATCTTTTTGATTTTTTTGTTGCTCATTGCCTTTGTAATATGAACATTGTTGTATAACAAATGACTATTCCCTATCATTTTTTTTTTTTTTTTTTTTTTTTTTTTTTTTTTTTCGTTCGCCCGCTAATACTCGAGGCGAAATCTCAGGTTATTATTAATACTTTAACCTGACATTGATTTTACGTGAGTATCCCTTTGTTTCTTGTACATAGACAGGTGTCCCTCGCCATTCAGGCAAATACTCTCCGATTTCGGAGGTACCCATTGCAGCTGGGTCGGCTCAGGAGCCGCCAGTCCCTGGTCGACGATACTTCTTCAAATGTCCTCGCCAGGTCTCGAGTTAATCCAGTCCAAATCCCGGTCAACGAAAAATCCTCAAATGCCGTCGCCCGGGTTTGATCCTGTATCACCCGGTCGCCAGAGCGGTGTTCTAACCACTACGCTAGCGCGGCCCCCATTCCCTATCATGAATTACAGAATGTTGTAAGATAGTTGAAATAAATTGACGATTTAATATACTCATAACATACCCAGAATTACAGGCACTACATAACTCTGACTAACCTTCGACCTGCGAAGGCAGAGTTGGTGTCGAAATCCTGAAAATATGTATTTTACCTCATATTGCGATAAAATTATGAAAGTTTTGTTGATGTTTACAAATGATTAGTCGATGTGTTGTTGATAAAAATATTGTTAGAAGTCATACATTGAAAGGAAATAATGATGAATTCCCAGTATAAACAAGAAGACTAGGAAAGATCCACACCTATAAAATATTGGAGCACCACATATATATGGAGAATATGGGATTTAAAAAAAAAATAAAATAAAGGAAATACAAAATGGTATACGAGGATAAACAAGCGATAACAGATACATATTGTCAAGGATACCAGGTTATTTAAAAAAAAAAATGAACAAGTACAAGTAATGAGATTTTTAATCATTGTAATTGGTACATTGTAATTGCTTATCAGAATAAATTGTTACATTGAGCTTTGAAAATGATGATGTACAGATCTGAAATTGTTTCCCATATGCAATAATACATAACAAAAGAAAGCATGATGGATCACCACGGTTAAATTAACTGACTTATACAATTGGATCGTCATTTGCAAAGATGATGTGGATATTTTGAAGAAAAAAAAACAGGAATACTTTCTACTACAAAATACATGGAGTGCTTACTCAATAAATAAGTTAGGACCAAAACTTATTAGAACACCAGAAGTGAAAATAACATAAAATTTTGAACCACTCGGAGGACACAGAGATAGAATTAGGTTTTCCCCCACAATGTCCAATACAGTGTGTCAACTATATTGTTGGAATAACATACATGTGGATTAGGATAATGAAATAGGATATTATTGTTCATGTTCCCAATGTTGCCACTCCCCATATTTTTGAGTGATGACTTAATGAATATTTTTTGTTGGTCAGGGTTGCCAATTTAAAAATGTGATGAAAAATGCTGGATAGTTAAAAAAATTTTTTGGAGTTGATGTCCATCCCTAAGTTTTTATAGAGAAGTTGATCTCACATAGATATAGGAACCTAGTTTAGGAATTAGATTAAATTTTTCCGAATTATTTTTGGACTTAGAAAATTTTTTGAACTTTAAATTTTTCTGAACAATTTTTTGAACTTAAGAATTTTTTGGGATAATTTTTTTTAAGATTTGATAGTACTCAAATGTCTCCCTACGGGATACATTTGCAGGGCCCCGGGATCTGTATGTAACCGCGTATACCGTGAGTTTTCAGATATAGACTATATTAACATAAAATAAATTTTTATAGAAACAGAAGATAAAAGAAAATCTTAACGCAGATGTTCAATTAGGCCAGTTTTAGCTTGGAAACGCCACGCATTATTTTAGGCCAAGTTTAGCGTGTATAGTTGCGTTGGTCACGTGTTTTCCAACCAATGGTTAGGCTCACTTTTTTTCCCAGAAATGAACGGGAGACGAAGCCATGTTTTTAGGCAGTATTGAACTGAAAGCGGGAAAGCAAGGACATGCTTTGTCTAATCAGTGTAGATTTCAGTTGAGGACATCAACTTCAGACACAGTTGTGTATATTTAATTAATTCTTGGAAGTGTTTGTGAAATTCTAAAGTCTGTAAGTACTATCCATTAACAATGCTCAAACAGTTAGAGCTGACGGTCATAACCCAAGTAGGGCTATGTTCCAAGATGTGCAACAATGAAAACAAGCTAGGCATATAATTGACAGATATGCTTACAAAGGAAGATCCTGATGTTGGGAAAAAGGAATGTTGCATCCTAGAAATAATATATTGAACCTTCATGCTGGTTTATAAATGTCGACATGCTATTGTGAGAATTTGATGTAGTTACCATTTGACTTAACTCAGTTCTTGTTGAAAGTTAAATAAAACAGTTGTTTCATTGAACACAAAGGCTGTTGACGAATCATATGTTTTGCAAGTGGCCATCATACAAATTACTAAAGTATCATACCAAAGCTAATCGCTGCAGGTGCAACACAAACAATAACCATCTGCTCTAAAATTAAAACATCTTAGAGGATTTTCCCCGAACCTGGTAAATTCCTGTAAGTCTGTAGAGAGAAATCACCACCTCTAGCAGGCTAGCTAGTAATCAAAATCTAATACTCTCGAGTTAAACAGCAACCCCCACTACCCTGCCCGGCCACACATCTTCTGTAAGACTGAAGACATTTATCAGATAAGTACAACCCAGCGACAGGTTGGTCTGTAAATGACGCCTTTTAAAATGTTAGTTCATATTTTATAAAGAACAAAGTATATAAATTTATCAAAAATCAGTTGTGATTTTTAGATTTTCAGAGGTGTTATAAACCGTTACTAGGGAAAAAAATTCGGGCAACGCCGGGTACTTACAGCTAGTATTTTATAATACAGCGCCTGTATGCTTTACATATAAACAGTCCTTGAGTATTCTGCTAATAGCGTGAACCATGTTCTAAAGCAATTTTACTAAAAGAAGATACGAAAACATTTCCTTCCTCGCTTCTAAGGAGTATGGGATCACAGCTACAATTAATTCCTGTGTAGGAGACATAAGAAAAAGTACTCAATCTGCTCTTGCTATGGTGGCTGTTGTATACATGTTTGTACGTGGTGATGTTGTAAATCTTGCGTTTCTGCAGGGGTACGAATTCTATTCCTTAAAAGAATATAGTTTATGTAAAGTGGAAATATGTAGAAACAAAAACTATCAACAACCAAATAGTCACAAATCTATAAACATGACATCACATCAAAATTACCAAAATAGTCCCAATTTGACGTGACACACAGGCACTTATTATGATTACCATATTTTGTTTGTTTGGTTTATTCACGCCTTGTTTACTTTCACAACAGAACAACATCTTATGTTTTACTAGTATTATAATTAATAATTTTTTTCATTTAAGGGAGAATAATAACCCATAAACAACTGTCCCGCTCGGATCTTCCCTTCACAAATGGCATACCCCGAGGGATAGGATAGACCTATGAAATAATTGAAGCATGAAGCAAACCGTGAAGTGATCAACTAGATAAAGGACTACAAACTGATTACACTTTTTAAAAATTAAAACAGCGGAGAAGCATTGAGACAAGAAGACCACAACATATAATTATCGTCTGTAGTGCCGGTTCTTGAGAGGTACGCCCTCACCGGGCGCGCTGAGATGTATTAAAATAACATTAAAATGTTCAAAGAACAAATGTCAATTGGATATTTAAGGAATTTGAAGCACGGACTATTTTTAGATTTACGTTGATTTCATTTCTAACATAAACTTTTTCAATTACTCCTTGCCTATATCTTTCCTTGTTTTGTCCAAACAAACAAACAAACAAATCATCGTGTTGAGCCACCCTGTGTCGTTCCTAGTTTTGTCCAAACAAACAAACAAACAAACCATCGTGTTGAGCCACCCTGTGTCGTTCAAAATGATTTTTTTTTTTCAAATGTACTGCCATAAAACTTTATAAAACCATAATTATGAAATACTAAAGTGAATATCAATCAAACAATCAATCAAACAATCAATCAATACCCTTTAGCTCCCCAAGGAGCATAGGCCTTCAACAAACACATGCCAAGTCTTCCTGTCACGTGCCATCCGCTCAAGTTCTTTCCACGTCTGCCTCATATTTCCACTTCTGTCTGCAGTTGTCTTCTCCATGACTTTTTTGGTCTACATCTGCGTCTCTTACGTTGTGGATTCCAGAACAAGGACTGCCTTGTAATGCTATCAACAGGTTTCCTCAATGTGTGTCCTATCCATCGCCAGCGTCTTCTTCTCACAGTGAACATTCCTTATGGAAAGTACAGTGTGATCCAGCTCAGTAGCCTGAAGGTGAGTCTCGTTCAGAACACAGTGCAATACAGCTCGAGCATCACGAAATATGTCACTACCTTGAAAAAAACCCAATGCCCGGCTCTGATCATGTGCCATGTCTAGCGGCATTCATGAGCTGTACATTCCCCGGGAAGAAGTTACAGACACAATAAATGTGCGTGCTGGGAGCCACGCTGGTGTAATGGCTACGGCGTTGTACTGGCGACCAGGTTTTCATGGTTCAATCCCGGGCGTCAGCGTTTGAAGGAATGTTTACGACCGGAAATGTGACTGAATAACCTGAACGGCTCCTGCACATAAATCCCGTGTGGATGGGAAGGAGCGAAGCTCCTGACTGGGTTGGAAGGAAAGTCCCCTGACCCTCCAGCCTCGCAATGACATGTCATTGGGCCAAAAGAGCTGGAAAGCTCGAGTGCCGCTGGTTAAAGAAACAAAAACAAAAAATGTGCGTGCTTGCTCAAAACAGACAACTTGAAATGTCATTTGAATGTCAAGAATGTCAAATTGATGACATTCCATATATCAGCGGAATATACGGTGAGGAATATTTATTGAGTTGGATAGGCTACAGATTACAAAACCTGAATTTCCAGTTTACAATTCAGATCATTTTTCGGGAATTCCCGGGGTAATAAAAATATATCGAAGCTTAAAGCATATGGAGAGAAAAGAGAACTAAAGATATTTAAGAAGGAACAAGACGACACGGAAGAAAGTTAAATAAATTGATCACGTGACAGAACGGTTTACAAAAAACAGATAAAGGGTTGTGTTCACCCTCTAGCTGACAAACGAATCAGAATTTCCTTCAAGAATCAACGAAATTAGCGACACAGAATGAGACATTCAACTGCAGAGAACAAAACATCCAGTTCTATTGGACAAGACAAGAAGTAATATAATATAAAACTTCCAGTTTCGCTGAACAAAGAATCAAGTTACATTAAAACATTTAAAACAGAAAGTTCCATTAAAACATTTAAAACAGACAGAAAGTTCAACACAACAAGAGAACTTTCAAGCAAGCACAGTGTTTCCTTACAACACGACAAAGATTTCTCAGGTCCAAGAAGATTATTGTCACATCTTCACGATACCAATTTCCCACACATAAGTCACGGCTACCAGACACCCGTTTCCTACATACGAGAAACTTATTTCCAGAGCTCCAAGCCATCCATTTCCCAGACACGAGAAGCATATTGTCACCAAGACATCCATTTTCCACACACAAGAAACGTACAGCCACAGCTCCAAGGCACCCATATCCCACACACAAGAAGCCTCTAGCCACAGCTACAAGATACCTATTTCCCACATACAAGAAGCCTATAGCCACATCTACAAAAGACCCATTTCTCACACACAAGAAGCCTATAGCCACAGCTACACGACACCTATTTCCCACACACAAGAAGCCTATAGCCACAGCTACAAGACACCCATTTCCCACACACAAGAAGCCTATAGCCACATCTACAAAAGACCCATTTCTCACACACAAGAAGCCTATAGCCACAGCTACACGACACCTATTTCCCACACACAAGAAGACTATAGCCACAGCTACAAGACACTCATTTCCCACACACAAGAAGCCTATAGCCACAGCTACAAGACACCTATTTCCCACATACAAGAAGCTTATTCTCACAACTGCAAGACACCCATTTCCCACACACAAGAAGCTTATAGCCACAGCTACAAGACACCCATTTCCCACAAACAAGAAGCCTATAGCCACAGCTACAAGACACCTATTTCCCACACACAAGAAGCCTATAGCCACAGCTACAAGACACCTATTTCCCACATACAAGAAGCTTATTCTCACAACTGCAAGACACCCATTTCCCACACACAAGAAGCTTATAGCCACAGCTACAAGGCACCTATTTCCCACACACAAGAAGCCTATAGCCACAGCTACAAGACACCCATTTCCCACAAACAAGAAGCCTATAGCCACAGCTACAAGACACCTATTTCCCACACACAAGAAGCCTATAGCCACAGCTACAAGACACCTATTTCCCACACACAAGAAGCTTATTCTCACAACTGCAAGACACCCAGACAAGCAGTGTACTCTACTCACCCCGAAGAGAACGTTGACAAACAAGGTCAGACCAACCATCAGTGGAACAGATCCGGCAAGATCGTCACGACCAGGGTCAACCTGTGGGTGGCACAGACATGTGGGTTAGTCCATCAGTCAATGTTTAACTGGGGTGTTACTCGTTCCCGTTTTTACAGTGTGCATGACAACGTCTGGGTTTCAAATTTGATTCATTTAAACAGGCATTATGTTTTCAATTATCTGTTGCAGACTTGCTGTCATTTATGCAGTGGGAACATTGACAATTAAACAGAACATCAGCAATGTCATAATTAATATTAACATTCTCATCACTTTTATTAGTAGCAGAGTCACCAAAATATCAGAATTATCACCATAATCATCAACAATCATTCTAACTGCACAATCATTATCATAACATATACAGTTAATGGAATTATCACCATCAATTAACAACACCACAAACACATAGATAACCATCGTCATTGTACATATAATTATTACAATCAACATCATCATCACTAACATCATAAATCATTCTAACATCACCTTGAATCCTTCAAACATTGTTTCTAACATACTCATATAAAAGATTATCATTAAGCCAAAAATAGAACTGCCACCATCATTATCAGCACAATTAATGCTTTTTTGTATTTTGATTACTCACGCCCCCATCTCCATTTAGACCACTAGTACCAATAACTAACACCATCTGCATCTGTACCACCACAAACATCATATCTCCATCATCATCAATACAATTGCCACAGCACCATCAAAACCCACCCTGAACACGACGGTATAATCAAATTGATTATCAAAAAAAAATCACCAAGAATCTCATGGGCCTCTCCAGTACAGCCAGCAACTTAATCATAACTACCACAACATCACCACCACGTCCACCAACACCAACAACGTTATTGACTTACCAAAGCCAGCACGACAAACAGAAACAGGAATGAAATGAGCATCTCCACTCCCAGCGCCTCATACTGCGTGACCCCATCACCAGGGGCGATCAAACCCAAGTTTCCCACGTACAGCCTAGGTATTATGACTTTCAGAAGACCTGACCCGGCCACCGATCCGGCTGTCTGGAACACGGTGTACACGGCAAACCTGCGCGTGAGCAGACGTCCATAGGTTTGTCAGTATTACAAGTCACGAAATTCAATACACATATCAATACACATATCAATACCCTTTGACTCACCAGGAGCATAGGCCATCAACAAACACGAGCTAAGTTGTCCAGCTCAAGGTCTTTCCATGACTTCTTCATTATTTGTGTCGTCAGTTCTCTCCTACAAGTGTCCATCATTTTTGTCGTCAGTTCTCTCCTACAAGTGTCCATCATTTTTGTCGCCAGTTCTCTCCTACAAGTGTCCATCATTTTTGTCGTCAGTTCTCTCCTACAAGTGTCCATCATTTTTGTCGTCAGTTCTCTCCTACAAGTGTCCATCATTTTTGTCGTCAGTTCTCTCCTACAAGTGTCCATCATTTTTGTCGTCACTTCTCTCCTACAAGTGTCTTTCATCATTTTCGTCGTCAGTTCTCTCCTACAAGTGTCCATCATTTTTGTCGTCACTTCTCTCCTACAAGTATCCATCATTTGTGTCGTCACTTCTCTTCTACAAGTGTCTTTCATAATTTTTGTCGTCAGTTCTCTCCTACAAGTGTCCATCATTTTTGTCGCCAGTTCTCCACTACAAGTGTCCTTCGTCATTTTTTTTGGCAGTTCTCACTTACAAGTTTTGTCCAGTCTGCTTCTATTTCTTTTACTCAGCAATTCCAGAAGACAGACTACCTTGTAAGGTTATCAATGTCCTTTCCATCGCCAGCGTTTTTTCTCTCCTCTACTGTTCCACTGGCACTAGTCAGGTTATTGTCGTCAGTTCCGCATTAGTGATTGTATCATACCATTTTCAATCATTCTAATCTACACAAGCACCAATTGACGGAAGTCTGTAGCTTTTTGAATGATGGAAAACAACAGAGAAAATATTTCTCACAAAAATTTGAAGAATTTCATGGGCCGCAAAAATAACAAATGTAGCGTGGTTACATGGCATCTCTTGTTTTATAAATACACAATAAATAAATAAATAAGGAAAGGAAAGGATCCCGTTACACGCCCATTGAGGCATATCAGGAATATGGTATTAGGCCCATATTTTCTTGACCGTCGGCACACTAGGGTTGATGTGGTCAGCATCACGCCGGCCGTCTTAACCTTCCCAGAGTTGCTCTGGTACCCAATTGAGGCTGGGTCGACCCAGGAGCCGTTTGCGGCCTAAAAAAATCCCACCTAAACTGGGGATCGAACCATAGACCACTGAGCTAGGAAGCCAGTGCACTATGCTACCGCGGCTCCCTAAATAAATAAGTAAAATAAATAAAGATAATAAACAGGCACTCGTTGGACATAAAGAAGTATAATTGATAGGCTTACTGGGAATCGAACGAAGGAACATTCACACCTCGTCATCGCCTTGCTGTGAAAGTAAATCAGGATGGTTCGTTTCCTGGTAAGCATATCAAATATATTTCCTTTCTGTTGTACAGTATCATCGTGTATGTCCAACGGATGCTTGTTAATTACTTTTATTTATTTGCTTTTCACATGACTCAGGTTTCCTTCATTATTTATTTGTAAGTTATGAACATGATAGCCGATTTATCACTATCATGCGTTCTTGGTGGAAGGTGAGGTGGCTGTAAGGACACAAAACTCAAAATGGAATATTGGTCTCCTCAGGCAGTTCGTGTAAGGGGGCCTACTAACATAAAGTTGTTCGTAGAGACAGTGGCCAATCTAGAACCACTTGCTACAAAGTTATCACTGCCAGGTCACATTATTTGCTTTGACGCAAGCCTCATGCAATAGGGACATCTGATCTTGCGTCCTTACTGGACGACTAAGGTAAGGAAAAGGGGAAAAGGATCCCGTTACACGGCCATTGAGGCATATTGGGAATGTGGTGTTAGGCCCATATTTTCTTGACCAACGGCACACTAGGGGTGATGTGGTCAGCATCACGCCGGCGGCCTTAACCTTCCCAGAGTTACTCTGGTACCCATTTCATGAGGCTGGGTCGGAGCTGTTTGCGGTCTAAGAAAATCTCACCTCAAACTGGGGATCGAACCATGGACCACTGAGCTAGGAAGCCAGTGCACTAACCACTGCGCCACCGCGGCTCTAGACGAATAAAGCTGTTTATTCACTCAAACAATCTCTGATTTGATACTTTAACTTTCACAAACAATCTCTGATTTGATACTTTAACTTTCACAAACAATCTCTGATTTTATACTTTAACTTTCACAAACAATCTCTGATTTTATACTTTAACTTTCACAAACAATCTCTGATTTTATACTTTAACTTTCACAAACAATCTCTGATTTTATACTTTAACTTTCACAAACAATCTCTGATTTTATTATTACTTTTAACTTTCACAAACAGTCTCTGATTTTATACTTTAACTTTCACAAACAATCTCTGATTTTATACTTTAACTTTCACAAACAATCTCTGATTTTATACTTTAACTTTCACAAACAATCTCTGATTTTATACTTTAACTTTCACAAACAATCTCTGATTTTATACTTTAATTTTCACACACATTCTCTTATTTTTATACTTTTAACTTTCACAAACAACAATCTCTGATTTTATACTTTAACTTTC
Organism: Oreohelix idahoensis; assembly: GCA_024509875.1. NCBI lineage: Eukaryota > Metazoa > Mollusca > Gastropoda > Stylommatophora > Oreohelicidae > Oreohelix > Oreohelix idahoensis. Next base: position 12,005 of record JAMPIV010015392.1, on the reverse strand, counting down.
ACACAAACAATCTCTGATTTTATACTTTAACTTTCACAAACAATCTCTGATTTTATACTTTAACTTTCACAAACCATCTCTGATTTTATACTTTAACTTTCACAAACAATCTCTGATTTGATACTTTAACTTTCACAAAACAGTCTCTGATTTTATAACTACTTTAACTTTCACAAACAATCTCTGATTTTATACTTTAACTTTCACAAACAATCTCTGATTTTATACTTTAACTTTCACAAACAATCTCTGATTTTATACTTTAACTTTCACAAACAATCTCTGATTTTATACTTTAACTTTCACAAACAATCTCTGATTTTATACTTTAACTTTCACAAACAATCTGTCATTTTACCCTTTAATTTTCACATTCTTCTTTCTTCTTCCGTCCTTAGCCACCGACCGTCAAAGCAGTCAGTGGCCATTACGCCTAGTGGCGTCTTAGGGCAACAGCAGATAGGTTTTCTTTGCCATTGTTTCCCATCACGCCTATTGGCGTCTTTAGGGCAACGGCAAATCAATCCATCTGCTGTTGTTTCCGTAATCGAAGTGACTGGCAAACGGGTGATCAGCCCGTTGGTTAATTTTCACATCCAATCCCCGAATTGATCTTTTACATACAATCCCCGATTTTATCCTTCAACTTTCACACACAATCACTGATTTTATACTTTCATGTACTTTAACATTGAACGCTGTAACCCAGGTTGGGAGTGACCTACCTTGTAAATGTCACCTGCCGAGTGACCAGGAATCCGACAGAAATGGCGGGATTCAAGTGGGCACCACTCACGTTACTTAGCGCAGACACGATCGTTGCAATGAAGAACCCACACCCTAAAGCTGCCTGCAGACATGATTAATAAAGACAAGTTTAGACCACTGCATCATTTTTAGGACATCAAGTTTAAGACGTCTTCATGTCGGTTCTATTCTATTTGAGTTGTTCTTACCTCGTCTCATATAGTTCCCCACCCCGGGAGGTCTCTGAAGAGACAAAGAATAGGCATACTGTACCCTGAGGTGTGTCGTACCAGGCGACATATCTTCTCCTTCGTTCACTTTCAGATGTCGACTTGTAGATGTTCAAAGAAAGCAGTGGTCAACCTAAGGCTGTCGATATCTCCGTAGAGTTTGTCCAGGAATGTTACCGGTGATGGCCATATGTGCGGTCTCTGTTCCGTATATGTTAGGCACCTTATGTGAGGTTGTGCCTAGTGCTGGCAACCTCACCACATAAAACAAATTGCTGGAGACACAACCTCTGCAAGAACATGTGAATGTTATGTGAATGTTGTGTGAATGTTATGTGAATGTTATGTGAATGTTATGTGAATGTTATATGAATGGTATGTGAATGTTATGTGAATGTTATGTGAATGGTATGTGAATGTTATGTGAATGTTATGTGAATGTTATGTGAATGTTATGTGAAGGTTTTCTGCAAGAGAACCAGCCGTAGTGGTAACTTCTTTCTTCATACGGAGCGCAAATAAAAATGATGTTTTTTTCTCATATGTTTTAAGCGTAGTGGGGTGATGCAGTTTACATTCTCGTGCAAACACATGCTAGACGATTCCACTACCCAGACAACTTAAACGCGTCCATGTTGATTATCTCCACACAGAGAGCCCCATCTTCTAAACACGAAGTCTTGAAATAACGGAAATCTCCAATGTGCACGCGGAAAATCATTATTGTGTTCATTTTTGATGAGATCAATTGCCGTCTCCACATTGAAAGTTGGTTGTAATAGACCGTCAATAATCCTGTTTACATGATACGCTTCCTTAGAATATTTTAGATGCGTGTGTTTGTTGAATTCCTATGCAACATTTACAGCCATCATTCATTGTAACATATCGATCAATCAATCAATCAATACCCTTTATCTCCCTAATGAGCACAAGCCTTCTACAAATAAAAGTTAATTTCTCCTGTCGCCCGCCATCAACTAAGATCTTTCCATGGATTTATCATTTTTATTTGTCTCCAGTTCTTTAGTCTCCATGTGTTCTTTGGTCTCCATGTGTTCTTTGTTCTCCGTGTGTTCTTTGGTCTCCACGTGTTCTTTGTTCTCCATGTGTTCTTTGGTCTCCATGTGTTCTTTGTTCTCCATGTGTTCTTTGGTCTCCATGTGTTCTTTGTTCTCCATGTGCATCTCTTTACCTGGGAATTCCAGAACAATTCTATCAACGAGTTTCCTCAGTGTGTGTCTCAACCATCTCCAGCTTCTTCTTCTCATCTCTTGTTCCACTGGCACTTGTCTGGGTCTTGTCATCTCTTGTTCTACTGGCGCTTGTCTGGTTCTTGTCATCTCTTGTTCCACTGACACTTGTCTGGTTCTTGTCATCTCTTGTTCCACTGGCGCTTGTCTGGTTCTTGTCATCTCTTGTTCCACTGGCGCTTGTCTGGTTCTTGTCATCTCTTGTTCCACTGGCGCTTGTCTGGTTCTTGTCATCTCTTGTTCCACTGGCGCTTGTCTGGTTCTTGTCATCTCTTGTTCCACTGGCACTTGTCTGGGTCTTGTCATCTCTTGTTCCACTGGCGCTTGTCTGGTTCTTGTCATCTTTTGTTCCACTGACACTTGTCTGGTTCTTGTCATCTCTTGTTCCACTGGCACTTGTCTGGTTCTTGTCATCTCTTGTTCCACTGGCGCTTGTCTGGTTCTTGTCATCTCTTGTTCCAGTGACACTTGTCTGGTTCTTGTCATCTCTTGTTCCACTGGCGCTTGTCTGGTTCTTGTCATCTCTTGTTCCACTGGCACTTGTCTGGTTCTTGTCATCTCTTGTTCCACTGGCACTTGTCTGGGTCTTGTCATAGATTCCACATTAGTCATCTCGTCATCAGTTCCACATTAGTGATCTTGTCATCAGTTCCACATTAGTGATCTTGTCATCAGTTCCACATTAGTGATCTTGTCATCAGTTCAACATTAGTGATCTTGTCATCAGTTCAACATTAGTGATCTTGTCATCAGTTCCACATTAGTGATCTTGTCATCATTTCCACATTAGTGATTTTGTCATCAGTTCAACATTAGTGATCTTGTCATCAGTTCCACATTAGTGATCTTGTCATCAGTTCCACATTAGTGATCTTGTCATCAGTTCCACATTAGTGATCTTGTCATCAGTTCAACATTAGTGATCTTGTCATCAGTTCCACATTAGTGATCTTGTCATCAGTTCCACATTAGTGATCTTGTCATCATTTCCATATTAGTGATCTTGTCATCATTTCCACATTAGTGATTTTGTCATCAGTTCAACATTAGTGATCTTGTCATCAGTTCCACATTAGTGATCTTGTCATCAGTTCCACATTAGTGATCTTGTCATCAGTTCCACATTAGTGATCTTGTCATCAGTTCCACATTAGTGATCTTGTCATCAGTTCCACATTAGTGATCTTGTCATCAGTTCCACATTAGTGATCTTGTCATCATTTCCACATTAGTGATCTTGTCATCATTTCCACATTAGTGATCTTGTCATCAGTTCAACATTAGTGATCTTGTCATCAGTTCCACATTAGTGATTTTGTCATCAGTTCCACATTAGTAATCTTGTCATCAGTTCCACATTAGTAATCTTGTCATGAGTTCCACATTAGTAATCTTGTCATCAGTTCCACATTAGTGATCATGTCATCAGTTCCACATTAGTGATCATGTCATCAGTTCCACATTAGTGATCTTGTCATATTACCTCAATCCTGTTATTCTGAGCAAGCCGCCATTAATGAAAGTCTGTAGCATTTTGGTTGCTGATTATGTTGTTCACCATGTTTCACAGCCATACAATAGACCTGACGACATGTGAACTACAATAGACCTGACGACATGTGAAATGAAGATTCTCATCTTTTGCGCTGGACTTGATTTCTTGTGAACTCCATGTATTTCTGAACGCAGTGAAAGCTCCTCTGGCCTTTTGTATTCTTATTTTGATACCACTGTCTGTCCCTCCAACTCTGTCTACATCACTGCCAAGATATGCGTTTAATTCTATAACTTTTCAGAGTGCTTCTTTGAGTGTCATCTTGTCATTCCCTGCACTTATTCTCATTATCTTTGTCTTTACCCTGAATATTTTCATATCAACTTGCTGGGATATTTGCTAAATATGCCAGTCTTTTACATGTCTTTTTTGTCTTTTTATCTGTCTGCTTATCTATCTGTCTGTTTCTGTTCCCGCAAATCTCTCTCTCCCTCCGTCTCTCTCTATGCAGTTTCTATTTAAATCTCTGCAACTCGGAATGTTAACCTGTCTTTGTCTGTCTGTAACTCTAGCTACTTTGTATCTCCCTGTCTACCCGTTTATCCACATGTATACATAACGGTGCGTATTTCCTTACCTGTAACAGTGGTGGTCCTGGTGTCCCTTCCTTATGGAACCCCATTCCAATTGTGAATATGGCCAGAAGACCAGTCCCAACAAACTCGGCCATTGCTCCACGCCAAAGTTTCACACTCTTGATGTCCAAAAGTTCATTGGTCACCAACCTGGAAAAGGGTGTCTCGTCTTCGTGAAGCGAGGTCGTTGACCTGGCTTCCATTCGAAGCCTGGCTGGGATTGACGCGACAGACATTGTGATGCTAAGCTGTTAACACTTCCAATAAATTTGTTAACAGTAATGCTACTGAAGATGTATTCTGACGTTTTTTTTATTTATTTTCCCTGTAGAGAAATATTTCACGATGTATTAAATTTTAAGCCAAACCGAAAATGTCTTTCTGTTTGGCAATCAGCGCACAACAACTAAGTTTATTTTCCAGAAGGATCTTGGCTGTTGACCTCAGAATTATTTTCCCCAAAGTTGCCACACGCCCTGAGCCACGCAACTATCCCTTAGGAGCTGTGCCAGGCGTCTGCAAGCTGTTAGTATCGTCTGCAAAATATAAATGTAAACCAGTTACTATGTTTATGGGCAAGGATGATTTATTTGCTTCTTTTTGTATTCTGGCTCCGCTGCGAATAGAAAGTTTAGAAAAATTTGAAAAAGGCTTTCACAGGCAAATTACACACGAGGGTTCATGGTGGAACAAACCATTTCAGGTATTCGGGGAAAGGGGAATTTGACCACGTGATTGAATTAACGTATGAATACCTCGCTTTTTGTATCCACCCACAAAAATAAATCTGCCACCCTGGAATGTGACGTTTATTTCCATCCTTGTTCGATTCTTTGAACAAAATAATCCAGCCTGGCCCGTGTTTTTCCGTAAAGATACAATGTTGGTCGCTGTGATTGGGAGTGGGGGGTGTGGGGAATTTGAACAGTTCCACAGACTTCCATAATTAGACATGTCTTACTTTCAGAGGCATCTCCTGGTGCGCCAGATTTTTTCCTGAGGGTTCATCAAAAGTACAGAAGGTATACTGTACGCGTCACACTTCACGTCTGATAACTTTTTTGTCCCCTCTAGCTAAATCCAATTCTCTTATTTACCACCTAACCGTAACCTTTGACTTTAAAAATGCGTATACACCTTCACATCTTTGATCTCTGCCTCGCTTTAACTAAAAGATAAATTGAAAATAAATTGATGCTGCATTGGCCAAAAAATACGAACATTAAAAACATTTATACGCCATTAATGTTGAAAACATATAATCTGTGAAATACCGCCTAACTTTTTTGTCTATTTTCTTGAGCTTTCATGAAAGCAAAGAACACATTAACTTATTAAATACGAAAATAATTCAAACAAACAAACAACTAGGGCCATTTAAATCTGAATAGACATGGCCGTTTAATCTTATGTCTACATTCTTTTATCACCAGATTCTCTTTCATCGCTGGCTCTTTTCAGTTTATAGACATCAATTTTCCTCTTCAGTAATTTCATATCTATAAATAAAATTGTGTCAAAAGGAAATAGTTCTTGGTCTACATTTACCAACTTACGGTCTCAATGATTATATTACAGTAGTTTGCTTATCTTGACTTTTCAAAACTGCGTAAGATAATTTTATGCATCGCTAAAAATTAACCTAAAGTCCACGTCATCATATCATTTTTTAAAGCCCCTAAACGAGTATGAGAATATCACAGCATGTCATGTACTTGCGTCAAGCACGCTATATCTACTCTTGGAGTGTAGCTTTGTGTAACAATTTGTTTAACTTTGTGACATAGCCAGCCCATTACCAAACCTTAAGTCTCTGATAACTTACATGAAGGGACAGTGGTACTTTTATTTCTTCGTCTCTCCAGAGAAACTCTGAAACCACAAATGCTAGAAACTATCAAATCTGACTTACTTGGTCGTTCTTCTTCTACCCTGGGGTGTAGAGGTTTGCCAGAGAGAGCGCCATGCTATCCTATCGGCTGTGTTCCTCCTGGCCTGGTTCCAATCTAGTCCTCTGTCCTTCATCATCATCATCATCAGTTGCCATTGCCACAACGAAGGTTGGCTGTAAGGATCTCCAACGTCTTCTGTCTCTTGTCTTGGTGGTGCACTCTGATAGACTCTTTCCTGTCCATCTCTTGATGTTATCTTCCCACTTATAGCGCTGTCTTCCCCTTGCACGTTTACCTTCAACTCTTTCTTCTATTCTGGTCTTCTGCAAGGTGTTATGTCTTTTTTATCTGGCCAAAGTATTTTAGCTGCCAAAAACTGTGACCTCCCTCATTAGTTCTCTTTTCATACCTAGATTTTCTAGGACCTCCTTATTTGTTTTCATCTCTTTCCATGAGATACGCCCCATTCTTCTATATATCCACATTTCAAGAGCCGCAATTCTTTCTTCCAAATGCTTATTCATCGTCCATGTTTCTGCACCATACAGAAATGCAGAATATATATAACACTTTATGATTCTGAGTTTTAATTTGTGAGTTAACTGTTTAGATGTCAGTTTCATGTTGTTGAATGTAGCTTCAGCCATTCCTATTCTCTTCTTGATTTCTGTTTCACATCTGTCATCTTCTGTTACTATATGACCAAGATATGAGTAGTTCTTGACTTGTTCCAGGATTTTTTCTATTTACGCTTATCTTTAATGTGGGTTTATCGTCTGTTTTGCTAATTATCATAGTTTTTGTTTTCTCAATATTAATGTCCAATCCATATTAATGACTTATACTGTTCACTTGCTTCACTAGTTCTTGTAACTCCTGTTCACTTTCAGCTAACAACTCGGTATCATCTGCATATCTAAGGTTGTTTATTGACCTTCCACTGATTTTTTTTTTTTTTTTTTTCGTACGCCCGCTAATACTTGAGGCGAAATCTCAGGTTATTATTAATGTCTAACCTGACATTGATTTTACGTGAGTATCCCTTTGTTTCTTGTACAGAGACAAGTGTCCCTCGTCATTCAGGCAAATACTCTCCGATTTCGGAGGTACCCATTAGAGCTGGGTCGGCTCAGGAGCCGCCAGTCCCTGGTCGACGACACTCCTTCAAATGTCCTCGCCAGGTCTCGAGTTAATCCAGTCCAAATCCCGGTCAACGAAAAATCCTCAAATGCCGTCGCCCGGGTTTGATCCTGTATCACCCGGTCGCCAGAGCGGTGTTGTAACCACTACGCTAGCGCGGCCCCCACCTTCCACTGATAATTATCGATCCTTCAGAGATTGCCCAATGTTGTCCTCCCAGCGCGAACTCTTGGTCGTCCTGGCGATCTGGATCCCTGGCTCTTGGTTTACCATATTTGTCGTGGTAGCCAGTCTTCTCCCGTTCTGCAGACATGGCCAAACCATGGTAATTGGGACTGTTCCAAAGATCTGCAGGGGTTGGGTTTTGAGGCCATGACGTATCGTCCGATTGCGAACCATGTCTCTTCTTGTTACTTGAACCACCTTCCTCAGATATCTCTCATTTCTGAGGTTTGGAGCTGGCTTTTGTGGGTTATGTAGTCATTGCCCATGACTCGAATCCATAAGTCAAAACTTGGACATAGGTCAAGCGCTATACAGCCATCTTCGTCCTTTTGACCCATTTCTCTTATGCTGGGGAATCCTCGATTTATCGCCTGGAAAGGTCTCCAGCTGCTGAAAAATAAAGCCACGAAACCCCAAGACTGTTTATCATTTCTATTGTCGAGTTCCTTCTCTCTCTTTATCTTTCTCTATCTTTTTGTCTTTCTTCAGTCTTTCCTGTTCCACTGACACTTGTCTGGTTCTTATTTAATCATCAGTTCCCCATTGGTGATCTTGTCATACCTTGTTCCAACTGACACTTGTCTGGTTCTTGTCATCAGTTCCACATTGGTGATCTTGTCATACCTTGTTCCACTGACACTTGTCTGGTTCTTGTCATCAGTTCCACATTGGTGATCTTGTCATACCTTGTTCCACTGACACTTGTCTGGTTCTTGTCATCAGTTCCCCATTGGTGATCTTGTCATACCTTGTTCCACTGACACTTGTCTGGTTCTTGTCATCAGTTCCCCATTGGTGATCTTGTCATACCTTGTTCCACTGACACTTGTCTGGTTCTTGTCATCAGTTCCCCATTGGTGATCTTGTCATACCTTGTTCCACTGACACTTGTCTGGTTCTTGTCATCAGTTCCCCATTGGTGATCTTGTCATACCTTGTTCCACAGACACTTGTCTGGTTCTTGTCATCAGTTCCCCATTGGTGATCTTGTCATACCTTGTTCCACTGACATTTATCTGGTTCTTGTCATCAGTTCCCCATTTAGGATCTTGTCATACCTTGTTCCACTGACACTTGTCTAGTTCTTGTCATCAGTTCCCCATTGGTGATCTTGTCATACCTTGTTCCACTGACACTTGTCTGGTTCTTGTCATCAGTTCCCCATTGGTGATCTTGTCATACCTTGTTCCACTGACACTTGTCTGGTTCTTGTCATCAGTTCCCCATTGGTGATCTTGTCATACCTTGTTCCACTGACACTTGTCTGGTTCTTGTCATCAGTTCCACATTGGTGATCTTGTCATACCATTTCAATCCTTGTATTCTAAGCTACAACCTGCTCGGACAAACAAACAAAAAATATTCTAAACACGCCAATACCGTATGCTTGTTTTTCCTGACCAAATCCCGTCAATGCACTCTATCAAAAACTTGTAAATGATTAAAATTATAGAAACAGGAAAACAGAAACGACGGAATCTTTATTTCATCAGGGGACACAAATCAGCATTACTGCCTTTTTACAATTCTGCCCGTCAGTTATATCATTTGAAAATGTTTTCAAATTAAAACATTTTTAAAACTGCGATTGTAAACAGTTATTACTAACTGCATCCACTAATGTAAAAACACACACAGAGTAAAGAGAGCAATGAAGTAATGATGTATTTTAATTAAATTAAAGTAATCATGTAGACATTGCGATAACTAGAATAGGTCCATTTTCATGTTTTCAAGGCTTTGAGTCTGAAAGAACAGATTGTCTTTTTAAAAAATAATCATGTAGTTTGTTAGTTTTGACAGATCAGAGTAAAGCATTCCTGGATAAAAAACACATGAAAATCTAAAGCAAACAGGATAAATTATCTTCTTGTCACTAATTTTAAAATCAGTATTCTGTTTCACATTTCTGTGATCGTTCTATATTTTTTCCACCACATGTTTATTCTTGTCCGTCTGGCGTTAGTGTAATTATTGTATTCACACAAAATAATAACATATTTCAGCGCATCTTTTTTGTCGACAGCCAGATGTTGATTAAGTCATCGTTATCAAAATCATTATAGTCCAATCATTATTAATTTACCACAATCATCACTATTATTATCACCAGTACTACATTCACTGCTATCACTGTTATTATCACCAGTACTACATTCACTGCTATCACTGTTATTATCACCAGTACTACATTCACTGCTATCACTGTTATTATCACCAGTACTACATTCACTGCCATCACTGTTATTATCACCAGTACTACATTCACTGCTATCACTGTTATTATCACCAGTACTACATTCACTGCTATCACTGTTATTATCACCAGTACTACATTCACTGCTATCACTGTTATTATCACCAGTACTACATTCACTGCCATCACTGTTATTATCACCAGTACTACATTCACTGCTATCACTGTTATTATCACCAGTACTACATTCACTGCCATCACTGTTATTATCACCAGTACTACATTCACTGCTATCACTGTTATTATCACCAGTACTACATTTCACTGCCATCACTGTTTATTATCACCAGTACTACATTCACTGCTAATCACTGTTATTATCACCAAATACTACATTCACTGCCATCACTGTTATTATCACCAGTACTACATTCACTGCTATCACTGTTATTATCACCAGTACTACATTCACTGCCATCACTGTTATTATCACCAGTACTACATTCACTGCTATCACTGTTATTATCACCAGTACTACATTCACTGCTATCACTGTTATTATCACCAGTACTACATTCACTGCTATCACTGTTATTATCACCAGTACTACATTCACTGCTATCACTGTTATTATCACCAGTACTAAAAGTAACATTCACTGCTATCAATCTGTTTATTATCACCAGTACTAATTCACTGCTATCACTGTTATTATCACCAGTACTACATTCACTGCTATCACTGTTATTATCACCAGTACTACATTCACTGCTATCACTGTTATTATCACCAGTACTACATTCACTGCCATCACTGTTATTATCACCAGTACTACATTCACTGCCATCACTGTTATTATCACCAGTAAATTCATATCACTGCCATCATAGCTGTAAGATCACCAGTACTACATTCCACTGCCATCACTGTTATTATCACCACAGTAAGAAGTTCATATCATTGCCATCACTGTTATTATCACCAGTACTACATTGCTCTTGTCATTGTCGTCATTACAGTTATGTACATGTATCGTCTATCTTCTTCACTCTCGTCATCAGCAATCTCTATTTTCTTTCATTATTACAGCAGAATTTACAATAATAATAATCGTCACCATTATTATCATAATAATTATGACATTCATCATCATCATCACAATGTTTATCTAACCAAGATTATCATCATTATCTGTCGTCATGACGTCATTTTTTATCATCGCCATACTTGACTGTAAGTTCCCTGTGATCATCTTGACTGTAAGTTCCCTGTGATCATCTTGACTGTAAGTTCCCTGTGATCATCTTGACTGTAAGTTCCCTGTGATCATCTTGCCTGTAAGTTCCCTGTTATCATCTTGGCTGTTCGTTCCATGTGATCATCTTGACTGTAAGTTCCCTGTGATCATCTTGACTGTAAGTTCCCTGTTATAATCTTGACTGTAAGTTCCCTGTGATCATCTTGACTGTAAGTTCCCTGTGATCATCTTGACTGTAAGTTCCCTGTGATCATCTTGACTGTAAGTTCCCTGTGATCATCTTGACTGTAAGTTCCCTGTGAACATCTTGACTGTAGGTTTCCTGTCATCATCTTGACTGTAAGTTCCATGTGATCATCTTGGACTGTAAGTTCCCTGTGAACATCTTGACTGTAAGTTTCCCTGTGATCATCTTGTCTGTAAGTTTCCCTGTCATCATCTTGACTGTAAGTTTCCCTGTGATCATCTTGACTGTCAGTTTCCCTGTGATCACAGATTTTCAAGACATTTCACGTCAAACTCCCTGTCCTGTGTGCCCGTAAGATAGAGGTCTCTCTATGTTTTATTTATCCTTTCATGTCTGTCAACCAGTTTTCTTCTCCGTTGGGTTTTCTAGGTCTTCCTCTACCATTCTGACCCTGGAGGATTCTAGAACCTAATTTGTTGTCTTGTAAAATGTCATCAACATACTTTCCTCACTGAGTGTCTTATTCCGACAGCCGGCATCTTTTTTCTCATCTCTCTTGTTCCACTGGCTACTTATCTGGGAGAATTCACTCTTTCAGCTCAACATGTATAATGCAGTTTCAATCTCTCTATTTATTAATTCTATGAATTATTTTCTATGTGTCAAAAATAATTTGCGGACCTTCACTAGAATCGTTCGGTCGTTCTTACTAGCAACAAGATCATCTTATATTGAAAATGCACCCT